>MU016694.1:67001-123811 GCA_011076525.1 Nettapus auritus | reverse complement strand
CTTGAGATCACAAACTCTACCAGGGCGTGGGCACTGCAGTCCAAGCTGCCTCATCTCACATCACAGCTCAAGCTGTTTTAGAAGTTGTTATATATCTGCCATTGTATCTGATCTTTTGGCAGAAATAAAAATGATGGTCCTTTAGAGAATTAGAATGAAAATAAGAATCATCACGGAAACTCAGAATCATTGAGGTTGGAAGGGACCTCTGGTGATCATCTAGTCCACCCCCCTGAGAAGCAGGTTCACCTAGAGCATGTTGTGCAGGATGGCATCCAGGTGGTTTTTGAATATCTCCAGAGAAGGAGACTCCACAGCCTCTCTGGGCAACCTGTCAACCTGTTCCAGTGCTCTGTAACCCTTACAGTAAATGTTTTATCATATTCAGGTGGATCTTCCTTTGTTTCACTTTTTGCCCATTGCCTCTTGTCTGATTGCTGGGCACCACTGGAAGGAGTCTGGCCCTGTCCTCTTGGCACCCTGCCTTCAGATATTTGTACAAATTTATAAGATCACCTCTCAGTCTTCTCTTCTCCAAGCTAAACAGGCCCAACTCTCTCAGCCTTTCCTTGTATGAGAGATGCTCCAGTCCTCTAATCATCTTCGTAGCCCTTCGCTGGACTCGCTCCGGGAGCTCCGTGTCCCTCTTGTACTGGGGAGTCCAGAACTAGATACAGTACTCCAGGTGAGGCCTCACCAGGGCTCATTGGAGGGGGAGGATCACCTCATAATGAAATGGAAAAGGAACTGTGCTGCAGTGAGTCATACTGTTCCCATTCTTCTCCTCTGATCCTTTAGTATGAATGGACAATTTTCTCTACCTGTTAAAAAATATTCTGTTAGTTGCAGCTACTAAATATTTCATGTGTAATGAAAACTTAAGTTTTTAAAATAATCATTCCTTTCTCCATGGTGCTCTGATTTCTTTCCAGTTTATAATAGCTACAAGTGTGATGAACATTTCAAAATAGGGCATCTTCATTATCATTTCCAAAGGAAACTAGGAATGTGAATACACAGCTAGGTCAGGCAACCAGGCCTGCAACCTTGCAAATGTATTACCATAAAACTGAGCCCGAGTTCATACACAGGCAATTCTTCACTTCCAGATGCAAAAAACTTCTAGAGCAGAGTTGTTTGAGTCCCCAGATCTTTTAATACAGTGATCCAAAGATGTCTTCCTTTATTATTTCCATGGTAGGAATTTGTTTTAAAATTGGCACAGTTATTAGAACAGCATCCCAAAGCTTTCCTTTAAAACAGCTGTCGACTCCTATATTGTTTCTCACCATGATACCAGAAGATTGCTTTAACCTGGGGAAAACGTGCATAGATTAGGCTCAATTAATTCCCTGATTTCCCCCGAAATCATTGTTTTGAGAGGAACATAGATCAGCCGAAACTGGGAGATAAGTCTAAAGTAAATATTATAATACAGACTTCTGTACATGTTTCTTGGTAATAGGAAGTTCTGTGAATCTAGTAAATATCCTTATAGCTGGGTGTAAACTTCTCCTGCCTAACAGGGAGTACTGAAGTACCTAAATTAGGATTTAAATATTTTCAAGGAGGAAAAAATTACACTTCTTGATGACAAATCTCTCTTACACCATCAGTCTCTCATTGCCTCTCTCCCTCCACAGATTCTCTACAGGGAGTCTGAACTACCAAAAAAATCAGGCATTTAATTTTCAGGAATTTTGACTATGACTAAAATAAGGCAAGGTGAGGTTGGGCTTGAAAGAAGGAGCCATGAGAATACTGGCAGCGACAAAGTAGGGGTGTCTACCTTAGGAAAATAGCTGAAAACACGGGGGGGGGGGGGGGGAATGTGATTTCTAATAATGGGAACCTATATTTAGGATTCTTCAATACACAAAATGATTTGGAGGAAGATTCATATGATGAAATGCAGAGATTTAGAGTGTGAACACCTACATCTTAATAGTCAGCCTAGGCCCTCTTTAAAATCAGTGGAGAAAATAACTACAGTGCTTATAGTCTATACCGTGATTCACATCTGTCTTGGTTATAGCTAGGACAGAGTTAGCTTTCTTCCTAGTATCTGGTATATCCTGTGTTTTGGATTTAGGATGGGAATAATGCTAATAAACACACTGATGTTTTAGTTGTTGCTGAGCAGTGCTTAGAGAGCCAAGGACTTTTCAGCTTCTCATACTGCCCTGCTAGCGAGGATGATGGAAGTGCACAAGAAGCTGGGAGGGGACAGAACCAGGACAGCTAACGCAAAATGGCCAAAGGAATATTCCATACCCTATGATGTAATGCTGAACAAGAAAACTGGGAGAGTTGGCCACTGCTCAGGGACAGGCTAGGCATTGGTCAATGGGTGGTGATGCATTGTGCATCACTTGTTTTGTATATATCATTATCATCTAAAAAAATCCTTTTTTTTTTTTTTTTTTCCTACTAAGCTGTTTTCACCTCAAGCCATAAGATTTCACTTTTTTTTTTTTTTTTTTTTCCTGATTCTCTCTCTCCCCCATCCCCCTGTGTGTGTTGGGAGTGAGCAAATAACTGCCTGCCAGGTTAAACCACAACAATCCTTTGGGTGCCCAAAACCGGCACATCTGCCCAGAACATGTTAAAACAAGATTTGTAACAAGCACTATATTATTTTAATAGGTGCAGGTTATAATGTTGCTTTATTCGTTCACAGTGTTGTTTTATGTGTTTTCAAGGTTGTTTTTTATTAATTCCTTTCTTTTTGTATAACATCTCAGGGGGCTGGCCTAAGTTTGTTTATGTTTTTGCCATTTTTTATATAGCATGTGTTCATATTACACCAACCATGAACTTAATCTGGTATTTGTACTCAGTATGGCCATCATTTTTGCACTTCAGGAACCTTACTGTGAAAACTATTAACAAATACACTCTTTATTCTAGGCGACTTAAAATACGTTTTGAAATTTTTGAATATCCTTGGGATGTTCAAACCAGCATGATCTTATTGCTATGTCCTTTGAATGTGTTTCAGGTTTTTTCTAAGGTTAGACAACTATTCAAAAATACCACCCAGACATCTGCTCTGAAGCAGAATGGTTATGGGTGGCAAGGTGAGTGAGAAGATATGGGCAGGTGTCCTGGTTATAACTGAGATAGAGTTAATTTTCTTCCTACTAGCAGTCCATAATCCCTATCATTTGCCATGGACTGATCCAGACTACACTGGAACAGGGGGAAGCTTCTGAACACCTGCAGTACATTGATGACATCTTTATGTGGGGTGACACAGCAGAGGAAGTTTTCAGAAAGTGAGGAAAATAGCCCAAATTATTCTGAAAGCTTCTTTTGCCATAAAACAAAATAAAGTCAAAGGACCTGCACAGAAGATCCAGTTCTGAGGAATAAAATGGTAAGGTGGATGTTGTCAGATTCCTATGGATGTGATCAACAAAATAACAGCTATCTCCACCAACTACCAAACAAGAAGCACAAGCTTTCTTAGGCATTTTGGAGAAGGCATATTCCAAATTATAGTCCAATTGTAAGCACTGTCCATCAAGTGATCCAGAAGATTACTTGATGGAGAGTGCTTATATTTCAAATGGGGCCTAAATGTACTGAATTCTTTCTGCAACCAGGAAAGGGAGCTCAAACAGATCAGATGTAATGAGTTGGGTGTGATGCTATTAGCAGAGTCAGGCTCAGCAAAATTTAGCCATTTCAGTCCAATAGGACAATCAACAGAAGCGTTCATCTACCTCTTAAGCACCATTAAGGTTCTAATCTCTTCAGTACTCTTCAGAAAAGCTCAGTAGATGAGGAGGTGCTCTAGAAATCTAGAACAAGCTCTGCATGTCTCTAACTGTGAGACCTATATAAAACATAGCATGAGAGTTAACCAGGACCATCTCTCCTGTCAGCTGTATTTGAAAAATGAAGTGAGAGCTACTTGTTTGTACATTCAGAAATTAAAAGTCCAGCTCAACAGAAAGACATAATTGAGGCCTTCAGAGAACAGACTGGGGAAGAGATGGGGTTTCATCAGCACAACTCTCTACATTTACAAATTTGCATAGGTATCCCAGTGTGTGGCACATTAGATGTTGCAAATGTAGATATCCAACTGTCTTCAGACATCAGATGAAGAGCTGATGTTCAGATCCCAAAGTTATATTCTAAAGTGAAAAAGCTTATGTACACTGCCCCAAGTTTCTTCCTTTGAGGAAACTTCCAAAGGCGGTCTTCAGACACTTCGCTAAATAATTTATTTCCAGTGGCTAGACTCACTAGTGCTAGTTAAAGTTAACTGAATGCAATATTTGCTTTTCCAAAAAACATGTTGCTTACGTAGAAATGCATAGTCAGTGACATATGCTTAGGTAATCAGAGAAGAATGGCCTTTTTCAGATCTTATGGAAAAGTGCATTTTGACTTTTGAATTTACTGAAGTCCTGTAACTATTGTAAACCAGGGTTAAACGGTGATTTAGAAACAGTTTAATATACTTTGTTTTAAGGCACATCCAAAATCATGAAAGAAAACAAGTAATTTTATGGTTATAACTACATTAATAACTGAACTTAGGGAGCAACCCTGTATTAAATTCCTGATCCTTGAGAAGAGAAAAAAAACACCACTGTGTAGCAACATCAATAGGGACTTTCCCACGGTTAATAATAAAAACAACAGATGTTCAGTGGATAGCTGTATCCCATCACTATGAACAGGAAGTAGCTTATTAATTGCATGAGAATAGTAACAGTTCATTAGTTAAATAAATTAGGTAAATAAATGAGAATTATCTCCAAATAACAATGGCTCCCTTTATTAGCAACCCATTTGACCTAATTGAATACAACAGAACAAGAAATCAGGGTTACTCTAATTGCACAGAGTGAAAACAGTAGAAGCACCTTATTAGTGACATCTGAAAATATCATGCATAAAACAGTGTATTTACAGCTATAAGAGTACACAAATAAGTACTACTTACCAAAGAGTACTCATGGGGAATACAAGTCCAAATAAATTCTCAAAGAGACTGAGAAAACTACATATGCTATAGAAAATCAGACGTAATAAGGGTTAAATAAGTTTACCTGAGCCCCAGTTGCAATTTCATCCGCAGCTTCATTCATCACTCCTAATGTTTGGAAAGCAAATACACAGAGTTCCCGTTCACAAACAGTAGGCTAAACAGAAAAAGAAAGTTAATTATATTTTTGTCCTAGTTTGGGGTTATTGGTTTTACCATTAAATACCTACAACAAAAAATATTTAATGTTAACTCGGTTCTCCAGATATAAACTGCAACATTCATTTCAGATGATGAATACATGTCAATTATTGGGGAAGATACATTAGAGGAGCATCTTAATAAATCTGCAGAACAAGTGTTAAGAACTCTAAAACTCATAAGTATTCATAAAGACAACTTAAAAGAAATCCAAACAGATTACAATACCAAAATTACAGACATAGTACCCAAATATCCATCTAAACTGTCCTATCAGATTGAAAATGACTTACAGAATTAAAACTCATAGAGAACAAATCCAGAATGGTGGCACATCCACTCCATATATGCAGGGTTATTATTTGCAGTTTATTTTGCTATTGAGAACACACTTAAAAATCTGGTCCAGAAGACAAAATATTGAAGAAGCTACATTTAATTTTTAAAACTAATTTAACAATGTATTTGTAAACTTTAAGAAAATGCATTACATGAATAAACATTGCATCTGTGAAGGCTACATGTTATTTTTATAAATAAAAGGAGCTTGAAGCCTTTTTTATGATTTAAAAGAAAAGGTTGGCTGTTGAAAACTTTTTTATTTTGCCTGTCTTCAAAAAATTCAATTTACAATACCATCACAACAATTACATAAAAAAATATTTAAATTTCTGAATCAAATAATAGAAGAATAAAAAAGATCACAGTTTTAAGTAAAGCGAATAGGCATTTCTTTATATACTTTCTAATTGGTTACACCCCTTACAGCAACTTCACACATTTACTGAAAGATAATTATGAGATCAACTTTTTAAAGGCTCAAGCAATGAATCATACAAAGTGAATTGTTATAAGTATTCAAAACAAACAAACAGTTGAAACAAATATAAGAAAGATAAATAAATTAAAACCTTCCTTAAAATTGACCCCAATAAACATAGCTTTTTATTGCATTGCTGAAAAAAAAATAATTTTTGGATACTTTTATAACTAAAAATTCTGAGTCTAGTTACCATGATAATCACTAAAGAATTTGTAGCAGTATGTTTTGAAGTTCAAGCCAATGTCTCTAATAAGCACTCGCAGAAATAAATTAAAAAAAAAAAATGTATCAAGCACACAAACCAAACATAAAATTTAGTTGAATTCCATCACAGGAAACAGCTTTGTCAGTAATAGGCATACTGCTATATTCGTAGTCATTTGTTTCATAGCCTTTAAAATATGCACTTGTTGGTTTTCAAAGATTCTAAACTTTCATAAACATCTGAAATGTACTGCACTGACATATTCTCATATTAATTTACAAATGCTATAATCTTTCAAGTCTAATAGTGTGTCATCCATTTTATTTATTTTATCTGTTATGTTACATTCCATTAGGCAGCAGATGAAGCCTAACATGATCCAATTCACCGTGCCATTGAAAACTAGACAAAAATAGCACACTAGACAAAAATCAAAAATTTTATGAAACTTTATGAAATTTTATGAAACTTTCAACTGGCTGCTCTTGGCTTGGACTGGCGCACGCTTCGTTGGGTTAGAAACTGGCTGGATGGCCGGGCCCAAAGAGTCGTGGTGAATGGAGTCATATCCAGTTGGAGGCCGGTCACTAGTGGCGTTCCCCAGGGCTCGGTGCTGGGGCCGGTCCTCTTTAATATCTTAATCGATGATCTGGACGAGGGCATTGAGTGCACCCTCAGTAAGTTTGCAGATGACACCAAGTTAGGTGCGTGTGTCGATCTGCTCGAGGGTAGGAAGGCTCTGCAGGAGGATCTGGATAGGCTGCACCGATGGGCTGAGGTCAACTGCATGAAGTTCAACAAGGCCAAGTGCCGGGTCCTCCACCTGGGGCGCAATAACCCCAAGCAGAGCTACAGGCTGGGAGATGAGTGGTTGGAGAGCTGCCAGGCAGAGAAGGACCTGTGAGTGATGGTTGATAGTCGGCTGAATATGAGCCAGCAGTGTGCTCAGGTGGCCAAGAAGGCCAACAGCATCCTAGCCTGTATAAGAAGCAGTGTGACCAGCAGGGCTAGGGAGGTGATCGTCCCCCTGTACTCGGCTCTGGTGAGGCCGCACATCGAATACTGTGTTCAGTTTTGAGCCCCTCGCTACAGGAAGGACATCGAGGTGCTTGAGCGAGTCCAGAGAAGGGCGACGAAGCTGGTGAGGGGCCTGGAGAACAAGTCCTACGAGGAGCAGCTGAGGGAGCTGGGATTGTTCAGCCTGGAGAAAAGGAGGCTCAGGGGTGACCTTATCGCTCTCTACAGGTACCTCAAAGGAGTCTGTAGCGAGGTGGGGGTTGGTCTGTTCTCCCACGTGCCTGGTGACAGGACAAGGGGGAATGGGCTTAAGTTGCGCCAGGGGAGGTTTAGGTTGGATCTTAGGAAGAACTTCTTTACCGAAAGGGTTGTTAGACATTGGAACGGGCTGCCCAGGGAAGTGGTGGAGTCACCATCCCTGGAGGTCTTTAAAAGACATTTAGATATAGAGCTTAGGGATATGGTTTAGTGGGGACTGTTAGTGTTAGGTCAGAGGTTGGACTCGGCAATCTTGTAGGTCTCTTCCAACCTAGAAATTCTGTGATTCTGTGATTCTGTGATTTTATGCCTCCTGAATATTTTTTAGAATAAAAGCTTCACAAAACAATGCTTATAAAATAATATTTTAAGGAATGCGAAGAGCAAAGGACCACAGTCTAGTGGTATGTATTTCAATATTCAGACAATACATTTACAGAAAATACCTCAAAATTGAACACAAAAGCTCCAAAAACATTCACTAGAACCTCATATTCTAGTGGGATAGAATATATAATAAATTACATGATAATAAAACCAGAGGAACTACTTTGCTAACTTTGTCAATCTCTTTCAAAACACAAAGGAAAAAAAAATCCCAATAATGGAAATGGGTTTCATCAAACTCATTTCTTTTTGAGAAACAAACTCTTCAGGAAGTCACGTGGTTCTGATATACAAAATTCTAAAAAATATTAAATAACATTTCCAGATTATGCTCTATTTTTTTTTATCTTGGTATTTAAAAAAAAAAAAGTAAATTATTGTAATGGGCTTGCGTGGCAAGGTTTTGGTAGTGGTAGTGGGGCGCTGCAGGGGCGGGTTCTGTGAGAAGAGGGCCAACTGCATGAAGTTGAATAAGGCTAAGTGCCAGGTCCTGCACTTGGGACACAACAAACCCAAGCAGCGCTACAGGCTAGGAGATGAGTGGCTGGAAAGCTGCCTGTCAGAGAAGGACCTGGGAGTATTGGTTGACAGTCGTCTAAATATGAGACAGCAGTGTGCTCAGGCGGCCAAGAAGGCCAACAGCATCCTGGCTTGTATCAGAAACAGTGTGGCCAGCAAGGCTAGGGAAGTGATTGCCCCCCTGTACTTGGCTCTGGTGAGGCCGCGCCTCAAGTACTGTGTTCAGTTTTGGGCCCCTCACTACAAGAAGGACATGGAGGTGCTTGAGCGAGTCCAGAGAAGGACAATAAAGCTGGTGAGGGGTCTGGAGAACATGTCTTACGAGGAGCGGCTGAGGGAGCTGGGGCTGTTCAGCATGGAGAAGAGGAGGCTCAGGGGTGACCTTATCGCACTTTATAGGTACTTTAAAGGAGGCTGTAGCGAGGTGGCGGTTGGTCTATTCTCCCACGTGCCTGGTGACAGGACGAGGGGGAATGGGCTAAAGTTGTGCCAGGGGAGGTTTAGGTTGGATATTAGGAAGAACTTCTTTACAGAAAGGGTTGTTAGGCACTGGAATAGGCTGCCCAGGGAAGTGGTTGAGTCACCATCCCTGGAGGTTTTTAAAAGACGTTTAGATGTAGCGCTTAGTGATATGGTTTAGTGGTTTAGTGGAGGACTTGTTAGTGTTACGTCAGAGGTTGGACTCGGTGATCTTGGAGGTCCCTTTCAACCTAGATGTGTGATATACACACAGAAGTGTACATACATATGTACATACATACATGTAGCTGAAGCACGTAAATAAAGCTTAGAGTTGATTACTTTAAGCTGCCTCTGCCAAAGCTTTCAACAGAATGAAGCAGAAATTTCCTTAAAACCTTTTGGCAAACTCACACTAGATTCAAACTAAGATCCTTTCTTTCTCACCTACTACAGAACTTCAAACTTATTAATGGTTCTATATTGCTTATTGAGTTGTTCAAGCATATATAGACCATGCTAGATTTCCTCCTGCTATCTCCTTCTCTCTGGGTTATATAAGGACATATAAGGACACCTTTTCATTTTTGCAAAGCTTGTTAGGTTATGCTGCTTGCAAAGGCACTGTGGAATATGTGTTTAATGGCAAACATTTTCACTTTTCTCTGTTTTGAAGCACTGACACTCTCAAATGGATGGCAAAAAATGACCTCTCATTATGCTGAGAAAAAATGTCCAAGAGAAAAGTCATTCTGAGGGATTTTGATCTCTAAGTTGGGAAAACAAGATTTTTTATTTTTATTTTTAATTTAGAGCAGACGACTTTCCATTCTGTTTCTTTTTAATAGTTCATCATGTGAACAGGAAGAAATCCTACTGTTTGCTTTGTACTACGGACAACAGATAAAACCTGGTAATTTAAATAATTATATTATCCAAACTTTCCATACAACTCATCATATAACTCATATATCTCATCCTGTCACAGGTAGCATGCACAGTAGTGCATTCAAATACAAAAAACAAGGAACTGGTATCTTTTCCACAGGCTTCTAATCTGGGTTTGGCTTCTGATAGATCTGGCAGAAACACATGTTTTTAAAAGGCAGATATGAGCATGACGATGCAAATAAACACCTGACAGGATTTTCAAAAGGTTTAACTGTGACTTAAATCAGTATTAATTGAATATCTAAATGCTTTTGCAAATCGTATTAGCAGCTTATTTGCATACCCTGCCTGCAGTCAGAATGCCTGACCATGGTGCCACTGAATGTCACAGGGGATGACTCTGACATTACTTCTGTTACTGTGTAACCAAATACCTTCCTAAATTTAGTTCAATAGGGCTATCATAGATGATGCCTGCTTCAACTCACGTGTAGTTGCTGATCACACTGTGAAAAAATTGGCAGATGAGGTGTTAGACCATTCATACACTGATATTAAACAAAGTTTTCCATGTCTTTAGTCTTTTTAGGTTACACAGGTTTCCATAGGACTCAGGATAAGTGAAACAAGAAGGATTCTTAACTGCAAGGTCAGTCTTAAAAGTAAGAAATTTTATTCTCCTATATACTCTTTTACAAAGCTGCACTGGTCCAGTAGTTCCAGGCAAAGTGTATCTTCCAGGACCAATTTTATTCTTTTTCACTGTGTGCATTCCCCAATAGCATGAGAGGGTGCAAAGTTTAGCATGCAAAATTCCTGGTTCTCAGTTATACAGGACTGAAAGGAAGGAAGAGCTGTGTAACAGGCCAGACCTTGAGCATACTGAACCACCACAGTGCCCCTGGCCTAGGTCACTGCTAGATCAGACACTTCAGAGAACATCTCCTTCTAATGGCTTTTTTATCACATTATGGAGGATGGTTCATTCCAGCTGCCCATGAGCAAAAGAGCACCAGAAACACTTCAAGACCTTGTAGCATTATCACCACTATATATGAATACCTTGATGGCTTGATAGGAGTTCAAGGACTGAGGTTACCCTGAGCTTTTAGGAGGGTGCTAGAGGACTGTGAAAACACTCCAATGCACTTGCTCTAGCTTATCTGGTTATGAGTACTCTAGCACAATAGTGTTCAGTGAAATACATTCCTCCTTTAAATTTATATGGTTATTATACATGTTTGCTTTTCACCTCCCTTGCTTATGATACATATTTATTCAAATTCAGTAAAATCTAGTTAAAATGCAGTACTTTTTTTTAAAAAAAAATATGCAGTACATTTTTGCATCTTAAAAGAATATTAGGATGAAAAAAATCCAAATTAACTCAATAGTTCTATAACAGATTTGTATGGTCCATCACTATTTAAAGCATTAGAAAATGCATTGTTCATCCCAGCAAGCATACAACTTACCCTCAGCATAGGGCCGTTCTGGAATACATGGGGTTCATCACAGACTACGCAGTATTCATTCAATACTGGTATCCGCTGCTCAGCAAATTCAATAGTCTGAGAACAATGAAAATGAGAATAACAACATCTTCTTAAAAATAATTAACAGTCAGCTCATGTTCCAGAGTGTTTCAAAATGGGTAAGATATAACATCCTACCTGCACAAGAAAGCCACGGTCTCGTACTGGAATGAATTTTGCACCATAATTTTGCTGCAAGGAAAAAAGTTCAGGCAACTTCAGTGCTGGTAGACTAATGATAAGGAAATGGTAAAACATTTGTATTTTTGTATGCAAATATGCTAATTAAACAACATTTGCATCTAAAAATATGTCCCATTTGCATAAACCAATTATTACAAAATCATTTTACTTGTTTGCTGTATATGGGGTGGATTTTTAACATTTCTTAAATCTGATGAGGTTTTGTATGTCAGCATCCCCAAAACTTTAGTCTCAAATGGAAATATCCATGCCTTCACTCAGTTTTAATGAACTTGCATTTGGCAATTTTCTTTAACTTTTTACTGTGCATTGTCTATCTAAATATGGGCTATATGCTTAGGCTTGAATAACAAATGTAATTCACAGAACTGTTGAAAATCTTTTTCTTTTATATTTACTAAGATCTCACCTCTGTGAGCACCATGATAACAGATCTCTGTGCTCATATCCCACTCACTTTCCTTCTGCCTTTTTCTTTCAAGGTATAACAGCATAAATTAGAAGGTACTTTTGTTCAAGGAGTCAGTAAGGTACAGAACTTTCTCTAGGCTGACATCTATTTTAATCAGCCCTTGTTCTGAGTAAGAGTCAGATCAGCTCTATTTACAGCTTTTTTATTATTACTTATTTTATTTTGTTTATAGGCTTATTTCATTTCTCTAGATGATTATTTGGGACACTTTTTTGTTTGTTTGTTTGTTTGTTTCTCCTGGGAAATAATCTTGCTAATTGTATTAATATATAACATTCAAATATTTTAGCTAAGAACTGAAGAGAAGTTAGGGTCCTAATTAATCGCTTCCACATTCCACTGACTTCAACTTGGAGTTAGACAACCAGATTACCCATATATTTGGTGCCTGCATTTAAAATGTGAAATGGACTCCTGATGCCCTTCCACTGACATCAGCAAAAATGAACCTGACCATGTATGTGATGATTTTTTCTCAAAGTAAATGAATTATAGTAATAAAATTATTGGTAGTTTTTATAGACTGTTTAGCAAGGCTTGTATTTCTTCCATATCAGCTAATAACATCAATAATGAAACCACTCAGTCAACTCTTCATTATATTATCAAAATCAATGAGATTTTCCTATTAACTTCAAGAGGGAAAAGACTGCTGAGTAGACATTCTTTGATGATTCTGAAAAAAAAAAAAAAGGAATATCTAAATTGCAACAGGAAAAAAAAAATGTTGGCTCACCTGAAATTAATTTTGTTGTGCACACTGCAGGACTATACAACATAGGATGCATATAAATGATTTTAGGATAGTACATCACTGCTTTGAAATTTGATGAGTACAGTTGACAGCTTATTAAAATAATTTACCATGAGACATAACAAACTCAATGCAATTTCATTTTTCAGAATGCATTATTTTGAATATACATATGACTTTTCAAGCAAGGATCATAGTTTTTGCAGGCTGAGAATATCAAATTACCATCAGGGAGTACCTGAGTACCAAATTACCAAAGGGAGTGAGAGATCTGGACAGATTGGAGAGCTGGACAATCACCAACCTCATGAAGTTTAACAAGAGCAAGTGCTGGGTCCTGCACCTGGGATGGGGCAACCCTGGCTATACGTACAGACTGGGTGATGAGACGCTGGAGAGCAGCCCCACAGAGAGGGATCTAGGGGTTGTGGTTGATAGCAAGTTGAATACGAGCCAGCAGTGTGCCCTGGCAGCCAGGCGGGCTAACCGCATCCTGGGGTGCATCAAGCACAGCATCGCTAGTCGGTCGAGGGAAGTGATCATCCCGCTCTACTCTGCGCTGGTGCGGCCTCACCTTGAGTACTGTGTGCAGTTCTGGGCACCAGAGTACAAACAGGATGTGAAACTACTGGAGAGTGTCCAGAGAAAGGCTACAAAGATGGTGAAGGTCCTAGAGGGGAAGACATATAAGGAGCAGCTGAGGTCACTTGGCCTGTTCAGCCTGGAAAAGAGGAGGCTGAGGGGAGACCTCATCATGGTCTACAACTTCCTCACGAGGGGTAGTGGAGGGGCAGGCACCAATCTATTCACTTTAATGACCAGCAATAGGACCCAAGGGAATGGTGTCACGCTGCAACAGGGGAAGGTTCAGGCTAGATATCAGGAAAAGGTTCTTCACCGAGAGGGTTGTCGCACACTGGAACAGGCTCCCCAAGGACGCAGCCACGGCACCAAGACCATCAGAGTTTAAGAAGCGTTTGGACTGTGCTCTTAGTCATATGGTCTGAATTTCTGGGTAGACCTGTGTTGAGCCAGGAGTTGGACTCGATGATCCTTGTGGGTCCCTTCCAACTCGGGATATTCTATGATTCTATGATTCTATTCCATGAGTGTAGAGAATTTTCTCCTAAGTGCTTCTCCCCAGATCTAACAGAGAAAACAGACCAATGCCTTAAAAGACTGCAGACCCACTTTTTCCTCTGAAGTATAAAAGCCATCTTTAAAGAGGCAGAAACAGAAACCTGTAATAGTCACATATAGCCAGTGTGAAAGTCTAATGGAGAGTAAAGGCTAATGGTGGACTATCATGACCTGAATGAAGCCACACCACTGCTGAGTGCCACCATGTTGGACATGCTAGACCTCCAATACGAACTGGAGTCAAAGGCAGCTAAGTGGTATGCCACAACTGATATCACTAATGCATTTTTCTCCATCCATTTGGCAACAGCATGCAGACCACGGTTTGCTTTCATTTTAAGAGGTGTCCAGTGCAGCTGGAATTGACTGCCCCAGGGGTGGAAACAGCCCTACCATTTGCCATGGACTGATCCAGACTGCACCGGAACGGGGGAAGCTCCTCAACACCTGCAGTACATCGATGACATCATTGTGTGGGGTGACACAGCAGAGGAAGTTTTTCAGAAAGGGAGGAAAATAGCCCAAATTATTCTGAAAGCTTCTTTTGCCATACAACAAAATAAGGTCAAGGGACCTGCACAGTTTTCAGGAATAAAATGGCAAGATGGACTTTGTCAAATCCCTAAGGATGTGATAAATAAGATAACAACTATGTTTCCACCAACTAACAAGAAAGAAACACAAGCTTTCCTAGGCTTCGTGGGATTCTGGTGAATGTGTGTTCCAGGCTATAGTCAGCTTGTGAGTCTTCTATATTGAGTGACTCGAAAGAGAAACTATTTCGAGTGGGGTCCAGTGCAACAACAAGCCTTTGAGATTATTAAACAGGAAAAAGCTTGTGCGGTGGCCCTTGGGCCTGTCCCTGCAGGACCAGTTGTGCAAAATATGCTTTATACTGCAGCTGGGGAGCATGGCCTCACCTGGAGCCTCTGGCAGAAAACCCCAGGAGAAACTTGAGGTCAACCTCTAGGGTTCTGGAGCAGCGGCTATCGAGGATCAGAAGCCAATTACACCCCAACTGAAAATGAGATACTAGCAGCATATGAGGGGGTTCAAGCCACTTCAGAATTTGTTGGTGCAGAAGCACAGCTCTTCTTGGCACCATGACTACCTGTGCTAAACTGGATGTTCAGAGGGAAAATCCCCACTACACATCATGCAACCGACGCTACATGGAATAAGTGGGTAGCGTTAATCACGCTCAAATGGGGAAACCCATTATATTGGGTTTATGTGGCAAGATTTTGGGAGTGGGGGTTTACAGGGGTGGCATCTGTGAGAAGAATACAGAACCCACCCCATGTCAGATAAGAGCCAGTTTCAGCCGGCTCCAAAGGGACCCGTTGCTGGCAAGAGCCAAGACAATAAGTGATGATGTTTGCAACTCTGTGAGAACATATTTAAGAAGGGGAAAACACTGCTGCACAACAGCAGCTGGGAGAGTGAGGAGTGAGAAACAACCCTGCAGACACCAAGGTCAGTGAAGAAGGATGGGAGGAGGTGCTCCAGGCTCCGGAGCAGAAGTTCCCCTGTGGCCTGTGGAGAGGACCATGGTGGAGCATGCTGTCTCTTGGCAGCCCAAGGTATAACACGGCAGAGCAAATCTCCATGCTGCAGCTCATGGAGGAGCCCATGGTAGAACAGGTGGATCTGCCCTGAAGGAGGCTGCAGCCTGTGGAGAACCCCTACAGGAGCAGATTCCGGGTGGAACCTGTAGCCCATGGAGAAGAGACCACGCAGGAGCAGGTGACCTGGCAGGAGCTGCTGCCCATGGGGGACCCAGATTGGAGCAGTTTGCTCCTGAAAGATGGACCCTGTGGTACGGACCCATATTTGGAGCAGCTCTTGAAGAGCTGCTGCCTGTGGGAAGCCTACACTGGACCAGTTCAGGAAGGACTGTATCCCGTGGAAGGAACCCCATGTTGGAGTAGAGGAAGGGAGTGATCGTGAAGGAGCAACGGAGACAAAGTGCTGTAGACTGACCACAACCCCCATTCCCCCGTTCCCCTGTGCCACTCAGGGGGTAGGACGTATGAGAGGGTGGATGTGGGGAAGGTGTTTTTAATTTTTTGCTTGTTTGTTTCTCTCTGCTATAGCTTGTTAGTAATAGGTAATAAAACTTACTATCTCCCTATGCTGAGTCTGTTTTGCCTGAGACGATAATTGTTAAGTGATCTTGCTGTCCTTATCTCAACCCTTGAGCCCTTTCCATTGTATTTTCTCCCCCTTTCCCTTAGAAGGGAGTGAGACAGTGCTTGTGGTGGAGCTCAGCTGAGTAAAACCATCCCATCCAGCCACTCAGGAATTCTGGAAGAGATTATGGACTGGACAGAAGGCAAAGATTTTGGAGTATCACCTGAGGAGGTAACTCGTGCCCAAGAGGCACCACCACATAATGAATTATCAGAAGATGGAAAGCATTATGTTTTGTTCACTGAGGGATCCTGTCGTGTTGTAGAAAACCATCGAAACTGGAAAGCTGTTATGTGGAGTCCTACAGAACGAGTCATGGAAGCAACTGAAGGAGAAGGCGAGTCGAGTCAGTTTGAAGAGGTGAAAGCAATCCAGCTTGCCCTAAATATTGATGAAAGAGAAAAGTGACAAGTACTCTATACTGACTCATGGATGGTGGCAAGCGCCCTGTGGAGGTGACTACAGAAATGGAAGCAGAGCAACTGGCAGCAAAGATGTAAAGCTATCTGGGCTGCTGCACTGTGGCAAGACATTGATCACAGAATCACAGAATCACAGAATTGTCTAGGTTGGAAGAGACCTCCAAGATCACCGAGTCCAACCTCTGACCTAACACTAACAAGTCCTTCACTAAACCATATCACTAAGCTCAACATCTAAATGTCTTTTAAAGACCTCCAGGGATGGTGACTCAACCACTTCCCTGGGTAGCCCATTCTATAATAAACTGTGAATATTTGTTCATTGTATAAAGTAAGGGAATATTGCTGAAGGGTGAAGTTCCATAATAATAAAGGTTGAGACATGCGGTTAAGCAAACAGACTGTGATATCACAGGGTTAAGTAAAATTCCTGATTTGTACAGAGACCTTGTGATCTCATGCTGAAACAAATTCACCGCAGAATAATACCTATCAGAATACCCGGAACTACGAGACTATATAACTGGGACTCTGAAACAAGCAAGTAAATAGTTAAATGTAAAATAATGCTTAGTTAACTAGACAGTAGAATAAATTGTTGTCTGCATACTGAGATTGGAATAGAATATATACTCAAGGTTATCTGTTGGCTGGGGAGGAGGTTGTCTGAGTCTGAAGGATGTACTGTTGGGGGGGGCCAGAAGGCGAAGGATGTGTGGAGACTGGTTGCGGGGGCTTGCCAGACCATCACGTCCCGGGCAGAAAAAAAACAGATGGACAACAAGGACATAAATTAGCTCAGACCGATAAAGAAACTGCAAGCCTGCCAAATCACTACATTCCAGGCCAAAGACGAAAAATACACTGCGAGGAAGACCTACGGCCTTCCTCCCAAAGACCACTGCCCACGTCCCAAAGACCCCTGCCCACAATTCTTGGAAGAATCTGCGCAAGCGTAAAGGACTGATAAGCTAATTAGCATACGAAGCGAGAATAGGTGGGTTTAGGTAATGAATATGTATAGGCGTTAATTGAATATTCATTGTTCTGCTGTATAAACATGAAATAGTTTGTCACTTCGTGCGCACCGTTTGCGGAGCCGAGACTCCCCGGCCGCCCAGCGCTGTTTTGCTTGCGTCTGCTTACTTAATTATTCAATTAATAAAACTTTCTCACATAATTGAAAATCTTGATATAGTTTGACCCTGTGAGAAAGTAACTTATAATACATTCCAATGCCTAACAGCCCTTTCAGTAAAGAAGTTCTTCCCAATATCTAACCTAAAGTGGAAAACACTGATGTAATAGTATGGCATGTAGATGCTCACATGCTCAAGAATCATGCCACCAAAGGACATCAGAATAATGGAGAGGTGGACCCAACTTCAAAAATTGAAGTGGCTCAGGTGGACCTGGAATGGGAAGGTAAGAGTGAGCTGTCTGTAGCTCAGTTTAAACGTCAGGATATATGGAACCATAGAATCATTAAGGTTGGAAAAGACCTCCAAGATCATCTGGTCCAACCATCCACCTAACACCACCATCACCCACTAAACCATGTTCCTAAGAACCACGTCCAACCTTTCCTTAAACACCCTCAGGGACGGTGACTCCACCACCTCCCTAGGCAACCTGTTCCAATGGCTGACTACTCTTTCTGAGAAGAAATATCCAACCTGAACCTCCCCTGGCACAACTTGAGGCCATTCCCTCTAGTCCTAAATATGCCATATACAGATGGCCTAGTGATGAAGGCATGGACCTGACCATTGAGGCCATCACACACGTCATCCATGAGTGTGAAACCTGTGCTGTGATCAAGCGAGCCATGAGGGTAAAGTCTCCCTGGAACAGGGGGCGATGGCTAAGATTTTGATATGGTGAGACCTGGCAAATTGACTATATTGGACCACTACCACAAACCCACCAAAGAAAGCGTTACATACTCACCATAGTAGAAGCAACTATTGGGTGGCTGGAAATGTACCCAGTAAACCATGCCACTGCCTGAAACACCATCTGGGGCCTGGAAAGGCAAGTTCTATGGCATCATGGTACCCCAAAGAAAAATGAGTCCGACAATGGGAGTCACTTCTGAAATAACCTTGTCACCTCCTGGGCCAAGAGGAATGGCACTGAGTCGGTGTATCCCCTATCATCCACAAGCCTCTGGAAAGATTGAGAGGTACAATGGACTGTTGAAGACCATGTTGCAAGCATTGGGTGCTGGGACATGGAAACACTGGGGCATAAATCTACCAGAAGCCACTTGGCTAGTAAACACCAGAGGGTCAGACAACCACCCTGGTCCTGCTGACACAAAACTCCTACACCCTGTGGGAGGAGCTAAAGTCCCTGTAGTGCATGTAGGGAAGTGGATGGGGAAGGCGGTGTGGGTTGCTCCTGCCATGGGAAAAGGCAAACCCATTTGTGGGATTGTCTTTGCCCAAGGACCTGGTTACACCTGGTGGGTCATGCAAAAGAATGGGGATATCAGGTGTGTGCCTCAAGGAGATTTAACCTTGGGAGAACACTAATCTATAAAGTTATGTGTTGTAGGAGAACACTGCAGAACCAACGGCAGGTTAGTTTTGCAAGAATCCGGGCAAGTGCAGCAATGACTCAAGCTAAGCTGGTGCTGGCATCCAGACATCCTACCCTGCCTGTCTTGAGTGACCACTTTGGCAGATGAAGCCTAAATCATCAACAGTTCTTATGGACATTTTGGGAGAGGCCCACAGAATGAAAAGAAAATACCTATATATCTGTTAAGGGACAGGGAATAGTGGTGATGAGAATACTTGTATACTAAAGTATGTGGAACCTGAGTGTGACACAAATGGTATAGAATAAGGACTGAAGTTGTACTAGGTCTGGCTGGGATGGAGTTAACTTTCCTTGCAGCAGCCCATATAGTGCTGTGCTCTGCACTTGTAGCTAGAACAGCACTGGTATCACATCAGTGTTTTGTCTATTGCTGAACAATACTGGCACAGCATCAAGTTGTGGTGGTTTTACTCAGAACGGCAGCCGAGTTCCACCACAGCCACTCTCTCAAAGAGGAAGGGGGAGAAAATACGACACAAAGAGCTCAAGGGTTGAGATAAGGATGATTTAATTAAAGGGAAAAGGGAGAGGAAAAAAAAAAAAAAAAAGGCTGTGCGGAAGCACAGAGAAAAAGGAAAAAAAAGTTATTCTCTACTTCCCATCAATGAGCGATGTTTGGCCACATCCTGGGAAGAAGGGCCCAAACACACATAACGGTTGTTCAGGAGGACATCCCCCTCCCCCCTGAGAGCCCCCTTTTTATTGCTGTGTGACATCATGTGGTATGGAATATCCCTTTGGTCAATTTGGGTCAGCTGCCCTGGTGATGTCCCCTCCCCATCACTTGCCCACCCCCAGCCTGCTGGCTCTTGGGGGCTTGGAGGGAGTCCTGATGCGGTGCCAGAATTATGCAGCAATAGACATAACACTGGAGTAATACCACTGCTGTTCTAGCTACGAGTGCAGAGCACAGCACTGTGTGGGCTGCTGCAGGGAAAGGTAACTCCATCCCAGCCAGACCCAGCACACAAGTCTCTTTCCAAACCCTCCCAAAAGCCAGCAGGTGGCCAAGAGGTGATGAGGGACACCACTGGGGCAGCTGATCTAAACCAACCAAAGGGATATTCCATACCATATGACGTCACACTCAGCAATTAAAGCTGGGAAAGGGGAAGGGGTGGGGTGTCTTGTTATGAAGACTCCTGTCTTCCTGAACAACCACTATGTGTATTGAGGCCCTTCTTCCCAGGACATGGCCAAACATTGCTTGTTGATAGGAAGTGGAGAATAATTGTGTTCTCTGTCTTTCCTTCCACGTGGCCTTTGCTTGTTTTTAATTTCTTTCCTCTTTACTTAAGTTATCGTTATCTCAACCAGTAAGCCTTTTTTTTCCATCATATTTCCCCCCCCCCACCACCATCTTTTGAGGAGGGGCAGTGAGAGAGTGGCTGTGGTTCAGTTTAGTTGGCCATTGGTGTGAAACCACCATAGTGCTACCTTTCGCTTTCCCAATATCCTTGAGGAAAGAAAGGTGGGCAGTGTGGGCCTAATTCCTTCCCTGGCCTCCAGTTGCTACTGGAGGTTTCTGAAAGATAAAACTTAACTTTGTGAAGTTTAAACCTTTCACAAAGTAAAAATGTGTGAGAGGTTAGCTGAACCATGACTACATTTCTTCCATTATGATGATGATCACAGATGAAAAGACCAGAAATTGAGGTGACTTGGCACCTGAATGAGCCAATGAATGGTTGTTTCCCCTATTGAGCAAGCAGGGTGTCCTGGTTTCAGTTAGGACAGGGTTAATTTTCCTCCTGGTAGTTGGTAGGGTGCTATGCTTTGGATTAGGATGAGAAGAATGCTGATAACATGCTGGTGTTTTAATTGTTGCAGAGCAGTGCTTACATCAAGCCAAGGACTTGCTCTGTCCTGCCAGCGGGCAGGCTAGGGGTGCAGCAGGAGCTGGGAGGGGAAAGACCTAGGACAGCTGACCCAAACTGGCCAAAGGGGTATTCCATACCATCTGACGTCATGCTAAACAATACATAGGGGTGGCTAGCCGGTGTGGGGGGGCCAGCTGCTCGGGGATAGGCTGGGCATCGGTCAGCAGGTGGTGAGCAATTGCATTGTGCATCACTTGTTTTGTACACATTATTATTACAGAATCACAGAATCACAGAATGTCTAGGTTGGAAGAGACCTACAAGATCGCCGAGTCCAACCTCTGACCTAACACTAACAAATCATCCACTAAACCATATCCCTAAGCTCTATATCTAAACGTCTTTTAAAGACCTCCAGGGATGGTGACTCAACCACTTCCCTGGGCAGCCTATTCCAGTGCCTAACAACCCTTTCTGTAAAGAAGTTTTTCCTAATATCCAATCTAAACCTCCCCTGGCGCAACTTTAGCCCATTCCCCCTCGTCCTGTCACCAGGCACGTGGGAGAATAGACCAACCGCCACCTCGCTACAGCCTCCTTTCGGGTACCTGTAGAGTGCGATAAGGTCGCCCCTGAGCCTCCTCTTCTCCAGGCTAAACAGTCCCAGCTCCCTCAGCCGCTCCTCGTAAGACACGTTCTCCAGACCCTTCACCAGCTTCGTAGCCCTGGTGTAGTACTATTATTATTATTATTATTATTATTATTATTATTATCCTGTCTTAATAAACTGTCTTTATCTGAAGTCACAGGCTTCACTTTCCCATTTCTCTCCCCCATCCCAGAGAGGGAGGGGGGAGGGTGAGTGAATGGCTGTGTGGTGTTTAGCTGCCAGCCGGGTTAAACCCCAGCACAGGGAAATTAGAAAAGGCCTGTGTGACTAAGTCAATTTTGCAGCACAGAAGCTCACACTGTCCCTTCTTCCTGCAGCAAGAAAGAAGGTAGAGAATGAAGAGTGTGACTGAACTTTTCCCATGGCCATCAGATGTACACTGAACTATATTCAAGGTGAGATGAGAAGTCTTTGTCTTCACCTAGGCAGATTCTGTTTTTATGATGTAAATATATGTGAATGCACAGTTGTTTAAATCCACCTTAAAATGCTGACTCCATTGTTCTTCATTTAATTTTAGTCTTCCAAAATATCCACTAACATATTCCAGGAATATTAATATTTTCACATAATAAGCATAACAACATGTTTGTAAAATAATGAGAGGAAAATCAGCAGAATTTAAAAAAATACTACGCACAGCAGCTTGTGAAGGTGATGATGATGGTGTTAAGATACCAATAAGCCCTGATGTAATAGAGAACCTCTTGCACTCTGCTATGTTGGACTCCTTGAAAGGCTCCATTTTGGATGATTTAGGGGCATTGGAGTAAGTCTTGCTGAGTAACTTGTGATTCTTCAATTCATCCAATTCTTCCATTCTAAGATTACTGGAGTAAGACCTGCTTAGAAGTTTTTGGGGCTTCAAGGTGCTGTTGTACTCAAATCGAGGGTCCCCAGAACATGACCTACTTAATAGCTTATGTTGTTTTAAAGTGATCCACTCCTCCTGCTTGATAGCTGTAGAGCAAAAATGGTTCAACAGTTTGTGCGATTTAATAGCCATTGTCTGTTCAGCCCTAGGGTAACTAGAAAACGAGTGTCCAAATGTTCTGTGAGATTTTGTGGCACACACATCCTCTGCCTTAACTGTGCCAGGGCAGGTCTTTCTCAATAGCTTGTGAGTTTTGGAGATGCCATCCTGTTCTGACTTTAGTTTTGATTTATTTTTATCACAGCCAGGTGAAGGATAACTTGGCAACCTTAAAAATAAAGGAGGGGAAGACATAATTGGAGGATAATCAAAATCATGTGCAAAACAAGCAAATCCAAATATATGTACAATTTTTTAAGTGCTACCTGTCTTTATGTATTTAACTAGTGATAAGCACAGTCCAACATTAAAAAAGAGCATCTATATGTAGGACCAATTTTCCAGTACCAATTAGACATTTTACTCCTCTGCATACACAAACTCTCATCAATTGAAAAGACAGCTAACTATTTAAGTAGAAGTTAGAGCTATATCCTTACAGCTCTTGGTACAGGTCCCTACATCTTTAAACAAACCATTACTTCAGGAAATTATTTTTGAAATTAAAACTACATATTTCACACAAGTTTATAACACATTTTTTCTTAGCAAAATGTATCTTTCCTATGTAATCAGCATGGCACGATCCCATTAAAGCTATTGTCTTTTGGACATGGCATAACAAATTCTACATGCAGACCCTATGGAAGATATAATGAGCAACGAAAATTTCAGGCAGTAAATCAAATTTAATTCTGCAGAAATTAACTTTGATGCCCTTCTGTCCTGTTTTAGACAAATTCTAGCTCTAACACTGGAAATGAGAATGTGAGGGACTCATATTATGAATACAGAAAGTAAAGAACAAAAGGTTTTTACAAAACAACATACACATGAACTGTCACTTTTCTATGATGTTCACATTCACCTGTCCTTGCAAAGCAAGAACTAGTATCAGGTATGCCAAATCAATTTTCTATGCTTTATAAGCAACCCCAATCTTTAGAGTATTTTTGGTGCTTGGATCAAATATAAAAGAAGCGAAACCCCAAGGGGAAAGGCTGGCAGGTTTCCCCACCCTGTTATCAAGTGATGACAGTGGAAAATGCAGGTGGAGGTTGCTGACTCACTGTTGCAGTTGGCTCATTACCACCCTCAGGCAGGCAGACAGACGGTAGGAATGGCACTCTAGGGAGAGAGAGGGAGGGTCCCCACATTTGGACTAAATGATCTGAACTGAAGTAGCAGCCACCACATCAAGAGGATTGGGCTGGCTTTTGTTTCCCTTTTCTGAAAGGCTTTCTTACCCCAAGCTTTGGCCTGCATTGGTGTGTGTTTCAAAGTAGGGAATGGGTAAGCTTTCTACTTAAAACACCATCTTCCTCTTTAACCTTTTAAAAGATAAATCTTTAGTCATCTTTGATATTCCTCCTTTCTTCAATGTGAGTGATGTCTGTACTACCACTCTCTTTTTTTCTTCTTTTTTAATACATGGAATTTAGAATTGCAAAATTAATCACAAAGAAGAAATGCTCAAAGAAGAATTCAAAACAAATTAACAGGAGTGATCTATCAACCCTTCATAAGCAGGAAAACATGCTAGAATAAATAGTCATATTCCTGAAAGAGGTAAAATCAGAGCCTCATTTTACAGACATTTAAGAGTATGAGTAACTAACAAAACTCATAATGAATTCAACTGAGCTATTCACAATTTTCATGTTTTTTAATGCCTTTGTTCTTTGAATTTTTGTGCACACATTTCAGAAATAGTGAACGCTCATTTACTCAAATAGTGGAGAGGGGTGGGTGCTCTGCAGCTCTTAAAATCAGTCTGATTAATGACCATTCTAGTTCAAAAAAAAAAAAAATACAACTGTGGAAAGAACAGCTGGATAACTACAAAATCACATGTATATGTATATTCTTGCTATTCAAGTAAAAGTCAAATGCTACCAAACTAGTAAATATATAAATACAGCCAAGTAAAGCAATCTAAAATTAATTATTTACAGTTCTGCATGAATCATGGCTGTTTCATAAAGCAGGACGCTGAAATGCTCTGCCTTCAAACAGTCTTAGAAGCTGCAGTAGTACATAGTTCACTTCTGTAATCATGCAAGGCAAGTGCTGGAAACACATGAAGTAAGATATAAATAGAGCACTTCCCTGTGGAGAAAAGTCAACATTTCCCCTTGTGGATTTTGAACAGGATAAGATCATAACAGCTCAGTTTCCTTGCTATTACCTGTGCAATGTAGAAAAGATGTGCAGAGGGGATTTTATCTTTTTGTCAGACACCTTCTTATTGTGCGTACATTTAGATTTCTCTTTGCTGTTCTTCCACTGTTGTGTTACAAATGTCTGCATGATTCTGCAAATTAAGAAAGAAAAAAAAAAGATTTTCTTATTGTAGCCAAGTCATATGCACTTTAATATTGGGGTCCCTCTGTTGGTGACGTAGGCTACATGATGCAACATCCTCACTCTACAGGTAGAGTTTCTCTGTCACATATGTAGACTAATGACTGGGTGCCTCAGTTCCTAATTTTTTTTTTTTTTTTCCCACATAAAACTAATTTACATGGAACTCATTGAGAATAAGGTCTGCGTGAACAACCACAGTAAGACTAAATGCACATGTCATGTCAAGACAAACTGATTCAGAGACTTTCCATTCAGCTCTGGGCATCTGTCTCTCCAGTGACTGAAGAGGCAGAATATAGCATCCATGCTGCTCAAGTAGGAGCATATTCTTCTAAGGCACAAGCATGAAGGTAGGTGTGTCAAACATCATACTACCCAGAGAAGCTTACAGAGAAGATAGATCCAGACACTTCCCTGAGCTGTACAGCAAAAGGCAGTGTGCACAAGTTGCAGCAAGGGAAGCTAAGAAACATAAAGGCTATAAAGAAAAAACATCCACAAGATGAAGTACAACAGGTTGTCCACAAAGGTTGGACATTTTCACATCTCAGCTGCCTGAGGCCCTTAGTGAATTAATCTAAATTTTAATTTAGCATAACTTGGAGTGGGAGGTTGCAGTAGACAGCCTCCAGCAGTCCCTTCCAAACTACATTATTTTGTGATTCTAATCTAGCAGTGGGGGTCTACAGTTGATAAAGGCAAAGTGGAAGTTGGTATGGACTTCACTGAAAATTTAGTGAATCTTCAAAGAAGAATATCCTGGTGCCCACAGCCGTGAGGTTCATGGGTATTCTGATTTCTGCTCAGCTGTGAATTATGCAGATATGTACTTGAAAATGTCTTACGGGAACCGTTGATAATCACCCAGTGCACACATAACAGGTAGTGTTCATACTAAAATGTTTTAAGAGACTTTTCACGTCTGAGGAGCTTTTTCACTTTTTCTTCAAAATCATGTACCAGAGAGATTTTAATAACATTGTTTCATTTACAAGATTATTAAAATGTTGCACTGAATTTCTTTAAACACCAAACAGCAAAAGATTTTTTTAAGGGAGTCATACTGTTTGAAGTATCAGATATTAAAGTCTATATTCTTGTAATTTCATTACATATATACAAGCACATATGGAAAGATGACTCAGCAAAATTTTATTAAATTTTATCATGAACATATGAAACTGCTATTTTTTCTCTACTATTCTTCCATCTCTTCCTCAAAACTTGGGTGGCCTAATTACTGTAGTTCATCGTAGAGGATGCCTTAAAAGCATTGCCCCCTTATGCTCAGAAAGATTCTCAAAAGATTGCTCAGAAAGATTCCTGCTACAGAGGCTTCACAATCTAAGCAGAAACATGAAATCAAATGCTACAGCCTTTTCAAACTTTTGTAGCATACTTTCTAAATGGCAATGAAGTAACAGAAAGCCCTGACAGGCAGAACAAATCTGGTTCTCCTCAACAACTATTAAAACTAAACTTAAAGAGGTAAAAATTGTTATTTTTTTATTTAAAGAAAAGCAAGTGCAAAACACTTTGATTCAATCAGACTGACAACCTGTGAATTTTATCCTACTTGACATGGACCAGGAACTAAAGAGTATATAATATTTACTTAAAAACAGGGGTTTATACTTTTCCAGACTTACTTTTTCAGCTGATGTCCCAGCCCAAATCTTTCCTTAGTAGCAATCTGAAATACATCCACGGTTGGCACTATGGAAAAATGAGATAGTGTTGAACTTAAAAGAATAATCAAGAACTCATGACAATACAAGTAATTTAAGGACCCTGTTTTATTTAGACTTTATTGCCTTTACTACATGCAATGCCATTGAAGCAATGGTGAAAGCAGTCATGTCATCTGAGTCTATGAAGAACTGAATGGTCCTTTTCAGAATATCAACCAATATAATTTGTAATCTTACAAATGAATATTTTTAAAATTTGATACCTTAGAATGTATCTCTTCCCATTAATTTTAATTATACAAATGTATCATTGTTACTAGAGAGCAGCATCAGATTAAATATATCTTGACTGTTAATTCATTCTGTCTGATGCCAAACTTTCCTCCAAGTAATTAGTTTTTACACACACATATTAAAGACAACTTAAATGAGGCACCTAATAAATTTACTTATTGAAAATCTCATCTGAGAACTCTCTCTCCATCATATTTGAGAAGTCGTGGCAGTCTAGTGAAGTTTCCACTGACTGGAAGAGGGGAAACATAACCCCCATTTTCAAAAAGGGAAAAAAGGAAGATCTGGGGAACTACAGACCAGTCAGTCTCACCTCTGTGCCTGGCAAGATCATGGAGCAGATCCTATTGGAAACTATGCTAAAGCACATCGAAAATAAGGAGGTGAATGGTGACAGCCAACATGGCTTCACTAAGGGCAGATCATGCCTGACAAATCTGATGGCCTTCTATGACAGGATTACAGCTTTGGTGGATAGGGAAGAGCAACTGACATCATCTACTTGGACTTGTGCAAAGCATTTGACACTGTCCCTCATGATATCCTTGTCTCTAAATTAGAGAGACGTGGATGTGATGGATGGACCACTTGGTGAGTAAGGAATGGGCTGGATGGTCACACACAAAGAGTCAATGACTCAATGTCCAGGTGGAGATCAGTGATGAGTGGTGTTCCTCAGGGGTAAGTATTGGAACAGCGCTATTTGACATCTTTGTCAGTTACATGGACAGTGAAATTGAGTGCACTCTCAGCAAGTTTGCTGATGACACCAAGCTGTGTTGTGCAGTCAACATGTTGGATGCCCCATCCCTGGAAGTGTTTAAGGCCAGGTTCAATGGGGCTTTGAGCAACCTGATCTAGTGGGAGGTGTCCCTGCCCATGGCAGGGAGGGTGGAACTAGATGATCTTTAAGGTCCCTTCCAACCCAAGCTATTCTATGATTCTATGATTCTGTAAGTCAAGGTGCCACTATTTGTAATCTTTTGTCAATAATCTCCCATTTTCTAATAGCCATGGGACAATCTGAATGAACTGTTACATGCAGTTACTGTAGTCCAAATTGAACTTGCTGTCACTGAAATCAATTTTATGCCTTTGTAACTGAAAACAAAATTAAGCCCTTTCCCGGAAAGATCTTATATACTTTCTTTAGTATGTAATCAACAAGGCCATACCAGGTTTTCTGCAGTAAAATCTGAGAGTTTTCCTACCTAATCTGACTTTCAGAACTTTATAAAGGTGTAGTGCACCTGAGTATTTTATTTTTGAGAAGACTATTCTAAGAATAAATGTATCTTAACTAAAAATAAAATTAAGTTCCTCATAAGAACCTATAAACTTAGAAGATGAACTTGGATCCAGATGTGGAGAAAACCAAATCTAGTCAATTATTTCTCCATACTATTACAGTACCTATGACTATTAGGAAAATGAAAGTGGAACAAACTGAATTAACTAATATCTGGGTTTTCTTTCTAAGTTTTTTTTTTTTTTTTAATACAAGATCCCTAATACTCATCATCTAAGTGTCTGATGTATGAATTCCAATGGCCAAGGATTACCCTGAATTTTCCTAAAGACTTGTCCTACCATTGGTATATTCCTATTCATGTGTCAGAAAATTTAAAGGGTAAGAGGTGGAGTCTGGAAATTAGCTCCTGGTATTAGTAAAATCCTTTAATAACATTTACTATGTTAAGTGGCAGGTAGAATTCAGCACTTATTGAGTGAGTCTCAGGTCCTCAAGGTGGAACAACAGTCAACACATTACAAGCACAAAAAGACTTTGTACTTTGTATTACATAGGGAGGTAAGGGCTATAGTAAAATAAAAATGAATGAAAACAAAAAATCTAGGGTTGTTTCAAATATTAGTAAAACTATAAAATCAGTATTTAAAAATCTATATTATTCTGATGGCTCTTATTCAGAATGTCCAAGTTTATCCTTTCATTTCCCTTAAAAAATAAATATTAAAAATAAAATAAATCTAACCTTGCCATCCAATTTCACTTGGTTCAAACCACTGAAGATACTTTTCCCCTAATATTCTTATTCAAATATAATTTCATCTTTTAAAGACAAACTGATGATTTTTCAAAAGGTATAAATGACTTAATTAGGGGTAGCAATGTCTTTAGAATGTCAAATTTAGGACACATGGGGAGGGCAGGTTGCTTTCAATGAGAATCATCATACATAGTTCCAAAAATCTTAAAATTTTATGTTTAAATGACAACTCTTGTCTAAGCTCTACAACCAAAGGAGACAGCCTAGTACCTCCAAAGGCTGATTCATCCTAATCTAAGACAAATTTCTAAGGCACATGGGAGAAACATCCCACAGGTACAACAATGAGACAAGGTGTTAACTGGAAGAATAACTATGTAAAATCAGGATATTAAAAAGATACAAGATGATAAGAATATCCCCCATTGTGCTTTGGATTATACTGCACATAAGAAACATGTTTCCTTCATCCACAGAAAGCATTATAAGAGAAAAATATTTAGCATAAAATTATGACTTGGTAGTCTCAAAACAACATATTTAAGGGGAAGAGGAGTACACAGAGAAAGGGTCTTGTTAACCAACAAGAGGAGAAACGTTTCTGGACCTGGTGCTCACCAATGCAGATCAACTCATTAAAGAGGTTAAGATTAGAGGAAGCTTGGACTGCAGTGCCCACGCCCTGGTAGAGTTTGTGATCTCAAGGAATATGGGCCTGGCAAAGAGCAAAGTCAGGACCCTGAACTTGTGAAGAGCGAACTTTCATCTGTTTAAAGACCTAGTGGAAGAGATCCCCTGGAAAACTGTCCTTACAAAGGAGCTGAACAGAGCTGACAACTCTTTAAAGATTTTTTTCCCTGGAGCGCAAGAACTCTCCATCCCCATGTGCAAGAAAGCGAGCAGGGATTGCAAACAACCAGGATGGCTGAGCAAGGACCTGCTGGTCAAATTGAGGCACAAAAAGGAAATGCACAGGCAGTGGAAGCAGGGACACGTGGCTTGGGAAGTGTACAGGGAAGCTGTCCAGATGTGCAGGGATGGGATCAGGAAAGCCAAGGCACAGATGGAACTGAGCTTGGCAAGGGATGCAAAGAATAACAAGAAGGGATTCTATATGTACATTGGCCAGAAAAGAAAGGCCAAGGAGAGTGTACCCTCTCCGATAAACAAGAAGGGAGAACTGGTAATGACAGACATGGAGAAGGCTGAGGTACTCAGCAGCTTCTTTGCCTCAGTCTTCACTGCCAGTCAGGCTTCCCACATCTCACATTTCCCTGAGACTTGTAGATGAGGGCTGGGGGAGCAAAGTCCCTTCCACTGTAAGTGAAGAGCAGGTTTGAGAGCACCTGATGAAACCGAACAATACAAGTCTATGGGGCCCGATGACGTGCATCCGAGGGTCCTGAGGGAACTGACTGATGGAGTTGCCAAGCCTCTCTCCATTGTATTTTAAAAGTGCCAGCAGTCAGGTGAAGTCCCTGGTGACTGGAAAAAAGGGAAACATCACTCCCCTTTTTAAAAAGGGTAGAAAGTAGGACCCGGGGAACTACATGTAGACCAATGAGTCTCACCACTGCGTCAGGAAAGATCATGAAACAGATCCACCAGGAAGGAATGTCAAGGCACATGCAAGACAAGGAGGTGATCCGAGACAGACAGCATGTCTTCACCAAGGGCAAATCATTACTGACCAATCTGGTGGCCTTCTATGATGGAGTGACTGCATCTGTCAACAAGGGAAGACCGACCGATGTCATCTACCTGGACTTCTGCAAGGCCTTTGACGCAGTCTCACATAACATCCTGATCTCCAAATTGGAGAGAGATGGATTTGATGGGTGGACCATTCGATTCATTAGGAATTGGCTTGAAGGCCGCATCCAGAGAGTGGTGGTCAATGGTTCTATGTCCAGGTGGATGCCAGTGACAAGTGGTGTCCTTCAGGGGTCTGTCCTGGGACCAGTACTGTTTATTATCTTTATCAACGACATAGACAGTGGGATCAAGCATCCTCAGCAAGTTTTCAGATGACACCAAGCTGAGTGGTGCAGTTGATACAACAGAAGGAAGGGATACCATCCAAAGGGACTTGGACAAGCTTGAGAAGTGGGCCCACGTGAACCTAATGAGGTTCAGCAAGTCTAATTGCTAGGAGCTGCACCTGTGTCAGGGAAATCCCAGAAATTAGTACAGGCTGGGTGAAAAACTCTTTGAGAGCAACCCTGCAGAGAAAGAGTTGGGAGTTCTGGTGGATGAAAAGCTCAACATGAGCCAGTAGCGCACGCCTGCAGCCCAAAAGGCCAACTGCATCCTGGGCTGCATCAGCAGAGGAGTGGCCAGCAGGTTGAGGAAGGTGATTGCCCCCCTCTACTCTGCCCTCGTGAGGCCCCACTGGGAGTACTGCATCCATGTCTGGAGCCCCCAGCATCAGAAGGATGTGGACCTGCTAGAGTGGGTCCATAGAATGACCATGAAGATGATCAGAGGGCTGGAGCACCTCTCCTATGAAGAAAGGCTGAGAGAGCTGGGGCTGTTCAGCATACAGAAGAGAAGGCTCTGGGGTGACCTCATTGCTGCCTTTCAATATTTAAAGGGAGTTTATAAAAAAGACAGAGAGAAATGTTTCTTCACTCAGGGGGTGGTGAGGCACTGGAACAGGTTGCCCAGCCAAGTTGTGGATGCCCCATCCCTGGAGGTGTTCAAGACCAGGTTGGAATGGACCCTGGACAATCTGATCTAGTGGGTGGCATCCCTGCCCATGGGGGGGGGGGAGGGGTGGAACTAGATGAACTTTTAGGTCCCCTCCAACCCAAGCCCTTCTATGATTCTATTCTATGATTAACACGAGATGGTGGATCTCACTGTCTTTTTCTAGTAAATAAAGAGACGCCTGAAACAGCAGCTGTAACATTTGCCTCTGGCCCTGATCTTTCCTTTCTCAGCACTACACTCAGGTACTACCACAATTGGTCAGCTGCATGACTGGGAACTAATCTTCCTTTTTTAACCTTGTCAACCATGCAGAAGATTACTTCTTGTTACTTCTTATTTCAGTAGTTCATTTCTTACTGCATATGACTCTTCACGCTTCACTATTTGCTGCACTTTTAAAAATTACTTTTTTACAGAAATATTCTGAATCCTCACACTGCTACCTCCTATGTCAAATATATACTTTAAGATCTGCATATTTACAGAAAAGATCAAAGCAATAAAATACAAGCAAAAGGACCAAAGTCATGCCCAAAAAGTAGATCGATATAATGGAGTGCACATTGGAATGAACAGAATATAGCTTATAGTTTGCATCAGCTGACAACATATCCTATAAAAATAGCTTGCTGGGACAGATTTTGCTAAATGCATTATGACTTGAAATATCTATTAATTTTCCAGAGGCAGAATTCTCCTACAGATACAAACCATGAACTCACAACTTGCACTGGAAGCCTCCAAAACCTGGCAAGTTACACTCACGATTCTGACTTTCCTTTGTAAAAATATATCTGAAGTTGACTGTTGCGGATTAATGTTTCCAATTCTTCAATCTCAGTTGATTCTTCACAAGTTGGACCATTTTTATTTTCATGAGGAAGCTTTACTCAACCACCAGAGAGTAGGATGTCAACATAACATTCAAAATTCTCATTCAAATTTAAAGATCCTCCAGAGTTCACACATTCATATAAAAATCAGAAGTTGGCAGGATAATTATCATGGCCTGATTCTTCAAAGGTGCATGAAAAAGGGCATATTAATGTGCTCCACAGATCTGTAAATATACATACACCTGTATATGTATATCAGTGATATCTGCATCTGTGAAGATGATCCCTGATTTCTAAAATCAGGAAATCACATGATTGAAACTGTAGATATTTATTCCTGAATCCTCAGATTCCTAGTGAAAACAGATACATTTCAAAGGATATCATTAAAACAAGTTCCTAAACTCAACTTACAGAAGTTTAAACTAGATGCCCATGTCATTACTGAAGGCCTAATCTTGCAAATATATGTAAGCATAATTTCTCACCAGCAGGACCACTCTCAGCAGTAGATTTAAGCGCACACAGGGTCAAAGATTTGGCAGTGAATGAGCATCTGTCACCTAGGACGACTCAGACTGAAACATCATACAAGGCACATGAATACAGAGGTCACTAACCTGGACCATTAAAATACTGTGTAAGTGAACAGTGCAATCGCACTACTATAGGTTCTGTGCGAATTACATCCCAAGCCACAGCAATCTCTTCCTAGTTCAAGATAAAAAGAAAACAGATATCATTAGACATTGCAAAGAACTGATGCATTTTGTCCGTCTACCTTAGGGGTTGGAATAAACACCTTCCATCCATTTACCCAATCATGGGATATCTACTCCAAGTTCAAACGTGAAATTTAGGACAAACTATTGCCTGCTAATGCCCTTAAGAGCAGTGTTAGACTGTTTCCAATTCTTGATTATGCTGATTTAAACTGAGCGCAGGTTTCTACACAATGCTACATCTGCAGTGCAGGCAGACACATTCCCATCTATCAAGAGATACTGCTTCAAAGATAAGAAGCAAAGATGGAAAGGACACTCAACCCGTAACATAGGGCAAAGGAAACTTTTGCTCCTTCTTAAGACTGATTAAAATAATTCAAGGTATAATCAAATTATCTTAAATTTTAGAAGAGCCCAAGAACAACTATCTTATGTGCTGTACTGACCTGAGAATATGATATATCTGTGCAGAAGCTAATGATACCACTAAAAGCACTAATTTTCATTCTGCATCTAGAGAACAGGAAGTTACTGCACAGATGAGGTGAGGAAGTGTAGAGTTCATGACAGCACAACCGTTACAGAAGTCATGCTGCCAGTCGACAGCACCACTATCCTGTGTCTCCTTTGCCACTCAAGCCTCTCCCTAATCAGCTGCAGATGTTGAGAAGCACACAGGAGAGCTCTAGCCAAGGTCTTCTTCCCTCCAGGACTCTATGAAGTGCTTTCACCTAACTAATGTATAGGATAGCAAAAAAAAAAAAAAAAATGTATTTTATTTATATCAGTTAAAACATTTGCCATTCACAAAGAATGTTTGAAAGAAAATATACATGCAATAAATAAAAGCCTACAAAACATTTTAACAATGTAATTGGAAAAGGAAACCTCTCCACTGGGTGGCAATCAATAACACGACAGCCACTTATGAAGATCAAGCCTCTGAAAAAGGAAAGTCTCAGTAGTTGTCCAGAGAGTCTTATGTGTAGCAGAATTAAATGTGTATTAATGTTCATTATGTAATTCTGTGATTAGATTACTTACATCAAGAAAGCTAACATCAATATGCAGATCAATGTCTACATCATCAATGGCTCCATATTCCCTGAAAGGAAAGAATTACATTACATTAGTGCTCTTTAAGATACTCCTCAGCCCAAGAATACTTATAACAGGGAAGATTTTATAAAGGATAATCTTGGCTGTAAAATCAGAATGGTTATAAAATACACATTTACATAGATTAGATCAATATTCCCATTTGCTGCACTGAAACATTCTTTCAGTGGTGGTGGTTTTTTTTTTTTTTTTTTTTTTTTACTAATTCCCCCAATTTCTCACTCCATTGCTGCCATGTATTTTTGTCCAACGTATTGCACAAACAAATCAAGGAAACAATAGTGGTTATATACTGTTCCTATTTATGATAAATGACAACCGTAGTTAATTTTCAAAAGTATTTTAGGTTAACAGCCAGCAAGCTAAAGAGAGGCTTGAAATAAATAACTGAAGACAAATACAACATAGCCTAGTGGGTGGCATATTATACCTGTGGGACTGCTTCATACATTCAAGCATTTGTTTGTTAAATCATAACGATTGCCCTGTAATGCGCTCAAGGCAATAGTTACCTTATTTTATCTGTTACCTGTACTATTGCTGGAATCCTCAAGGTGCAGATTTAATTTACACTTATAGGTGTTTCATTGCCATCTGAAATCTTAAAGTGTGTCTGTTTTGCCTCTTATTTTCTGACTCATTCTGATTGCCCTCCCCCAGTGTATGTGAAGACTTCTGAGAAATAGGGCTATAAAATATTTATATCAAAATTAAAAAAAAAAAAATCAAAAATTGCTTTCCTTTTAATTGAAATTACTTAAGTGGACAATTTTATAAAAGTGCAATCACTCTCATTTTTTCACAGATTAGTTGATACACTTCTAGTCACTAGATTTTTGCTTTACAGTGCATTTATATGCTTCTCTCAATGACTTCCATGCTTTTCTATTAAACTTGACTAAGAGTGCATAGTAGCAATTGTACATAAATTAAGTTGATAAGGTAATGTTGAAATACAAAAATATTTTTGTGAATACAGCTATCTTCTAACAACAGGCCTCTCAGACAGTGGTAGGATCTAGTTGGCACTGGAAATGCCTTGACCTCTCATGAAGTTTTGTGGAGGGAACCTCTTCAACCAAACCTCAGTGGTTCTCTCTAGTAAGGGCAAACCTGAAGCCTCTCTAGATTAGACGTCCACACATGGTGCACAGGAGGTAAGTGAATATGCAGCTGTCCAGGACTGTGTTACCTGGAGGTTTCCCAGCCACCCTGATGACTGCTCCAGATTTTGCTTGCCCAGAAATACAGGCACTCACTGATTTCCTACAGCTCGTTAAAGACCTGACTTTGAAACAGCAAAATACTCCACCTTCTGAATTGCCTAGCCACTATCCTACACAACAGTGATCTTGGATTTTTTTGTTGTTGTCAGTTTTCCAGAAGATCCAAAGAACAGATTGCTATAAACTCATAAGTAATACCTATGAACACAGGCTGGTGTTACTCACGTGGCTGAGATTCAAAAGACTGGGATCAAGCATAATTTTATAAATTAAACAGATACAGAATTGAACTAAACACAAAAGTATTAGTGGAAGAAAGGATACGATAAAAGTAAGTTACAACTGTAGAATTTCCATTCTCACTGAAATCCCTTTGCCCCACTCCATTACCATCATAGAGTAGGGATTTTAGATACATGATGTTTTATTTCCCCAAGCTACAAGCGAAGAAGAAATCATGCTTTCTTCCAGTGCCTGAAGCTTATGATCTGCTGCCTACAATAGCTCCAAGAACATATCTTGATTTTGAAGCTCCAAGAGGTCCTCTGCCCATCAGTGTATAAATAATGTAAATAGATACTGAAGAGTTTGGATCAGTTGGTCTAGAGGTCTTTCTTATAGGTTTGTGACCAGATTTCAAAGGGCTGTGGTGAAAAACATGCAGGTATAGGAATTCCCCTTTTTATGTGTAAAGTTCACTCTCTGACTACTAAAATAGGGTCAACTCTCTAAGAAATATGCATCGTAGTGGGTGTAACTGTCAGACAGGCATGTTGCAGTCATAGAAGTGTACTGTTGGAGAGGGATGAAACTGAATGCTTAATGCTGTGTTTGTCATTTCCAAGAATTCATCAGTATTTTCAACTGCAACACAGTGCAAGAAGAATGAAAGTTTTCCACATGCCACAAACAGCCATAGATGCCAACTTCTATTACAGTGAGCCTGAGGAGATCACAATGCTTCCAATGAAACAGTTGATTCAACAAATTAGATGCATTCACAGAATCACAGAATCACAGAATGTCTAGGTTGGAAGAGACCTACAAGATTGCCGAGTCCAACCTCTGACCTAACACTAACAAATCATCACCTAAACCATATCCCTAAGCTCTACATCTAAACGTCTTTTAAAGACCTCCAGGGATGGTGACACAACCACTTCCCTGGGCAGCCTATTCCAGTGCCTAACAACCCTTTCTGTAAAGAAGTTCTTCCTAATATCCAACCTAAACCTCCCCTGGCACAACTTTAGCCCATTCCCCCTCGTCCTGTCACCAGGCACATAGGAGAACACACCAACCGCCACCTCGCTACAGCCTCCTTTCAGGTACCTGTAGAGTGCGATAAGGTCGCCCCTGAGCCTCCTCTTCTCCAAGCTAAATAGTCCCAGCTCCCTCAGCTGCTCCTCATAAGACTTGTTCTCCAGACCCTTCACCATCTTTGTAGCCCTTCTCTGGACTCGCTCAAGCACCTCCATGTCCTTCTGGTAGTGAGGGGCCCAAAACTAAACACAGTACTCGAGGCGCGGCCTCACCAGAGCCGAGTACAAGGGGACAATCACTTCCCTGGACCTGCTGGCCACGCTGTTTCTTATGCAAGACAGGATGCTGTTGGCCTTCTTGGCCACCTGAGCACTCTGCTGGCTCATATTCAGCTGACTATCAACCAAAACTCCCAGGTCCTTCTCTGACAGGCAGCTTTCCAGCCACTCATCTCCCAGCCTGTAGCGCTGCTTGGGGTTGTTGTGCCCCAGGTGCAGGACCTGGCACTTGGCCTTGCTGAACTTCATACCGTTGGCCTCGGCCCATCGGTCCAGCCTATCCAGATCATCTTGCAGAGCCTTCCTACCCTCGAGCAGGTTGACACACGCACCTAACTTGGTGTCGTCTGCAAACTAACTGAGGGTGCACTCAATTCCCTCATCCAGATCATCGATGAAGATGTTAAAGAGGACTGGTCCCAGTACCGAGCCCTGGGGGACTCCACTAGTGACCGGCCTCCAACTGGATTTGACTCCATTCACTAAGACTCTCTGGGCCCAGCCATCCAGCCAGCTCTTAACCCAACGAAGCGTGCGCCAGTCCAAGCCATGGGCAGCCAGTTTCCTGAGGAGAATGCTGTGGGGAACGGTGTCAAAAGCCTTACTGAAGTCAAGGTAGACCACATCCACAGCCTTTCCCTCATCCACTAAGCTAGTCACCTCGTCAAGCAGGACCTACCCTTCATAAACCCATGCTGACTAGGCCTGATCGCCTGCTTGCCCTGCAACTGCCGCATGATGACGCCCAGGATAATCTGCTCCATGAGCTTCCCTGGCACTGAGGTCAAACTAACAGGCCTATAGTTCCCTGGGTCTACCCTCCGGCCCTTCTTGTAGATGGGCGCCACGTTTGCTATCCGCCAGTCAAGTGGGACCTCCCCCGATAGCCAGGACTGCCGATAAATGATGGAAAGCGGCTTGGCCAGCTCTTCCGCCAGTTCTCGCAGTACCCTCGGGTGGATCCCATCCGGCCCCATCAACTTGCGTACATCCAAGTGCTGTAGCAGGTCGCCAACCATCTCCTTGTGGATTGTGAAGGCCACATTCTGCTCCCCATCCCCTTCCACCAGCTCAGGGTACTGGGCGTCCAGAGAGCAACTGGTTTTGCTGCTAAAGACTGAGGCAAAGAAGGCGTTAAGCACCTCGGCTTTATCCTCATCTCTGGTAACTAAGTTTCCCCCCTACATCCAGTAAAGGGTGGAGATTCTCCTTAGTCCTCCTTTTGGTACTGATGTATTTATAAAAACGTTTTTTGTTGTCTTTAACAGCAGTAGCCAGATTGAGCTCCAGATGAGCTTTGGCCTTTCTAATTTTGTCTCTGCACCGCCTCGCAACATCCTTGTAGTCCCCTTGAGTGGCCTGCCCTCTTTTCCAAAGATTATAAACTCTCTCTTTTAGATGTAGAGCTTAGGGCTTAGGGATATGGTTTAGTGGGGACTGTTAGTGTTAGGTCAGAGGTTGGACTCAATGATCTTGAGGTCTCTTCCAACCTAGAAATTCTGTGATTCTGTGATTCTGTGATTCTCTTTTTTCTCCTAAGCTCGAGCCACAACTCTCTATTCAGCCAGGCTGGTCTTCTTCCGCGCCGGCTTGTCTTTGGGTGTGTGGAGACAGACCGCTCCTGAGCCATTAGGATTTCTTTCTTGAAGAGCGCCCAGCCTTCCTGGGCTCCTCTGTCCTTCAGAACCTCCTCCCAAGGGACTCTGCCAGCCAGTGTCCTGAACAGCTCAAAGTCAGCCCTCCGGAAGTCCAAGACAGAGGTCTTACCGGTCCCCTTCCTGACTTCGCCAAGTATCGAGAACTCTACCATTTCGTGGTCACTCTGCCCAAGACAGCCCCCAACCACCACATCTCCCACCAGTCCTTCTCTGTTAGTGAACAGAAGGTCTAGCGGGGCACCTCCCCTGGTAGGCTCACCAACCAGCTGCGTCAGGAAGTTATCTTCCACCCTCTCCAGAAACCTCCTGGACTGCTTTCTCTGGGCTGTGTTGTGCTTCCAGGATATGTCTGGCAAGTTAAAGTCCCCCACAAGAACAAGCGCTGACGATTTCGCAACCTCTGTCAGCTGTCTGTAGAACTCCTCATCCACCCCCTCATCCTGGTTTGGCGGTCTATAACAGACCCCCATCAGGATGCTTGCTTTGTTGGCCTTTCCGCTGATCCTAACCCATAGCGACTCCACCTTGTCATTGCCAGCCTCAAGTTCAACGACATCAAAACACTCTCTAATATAGAGAGCCACTCCACCACCCCTTCCATGCTGCCTGTCCCTTCTGAAGAGCCTATAGCCAGATATTGCAGCACTCCAGTCATGAGAGTGGTCCCACCACGTTTCTGTGATGGCAACCAAGTCATAGCCCGCTTGCTGCACAATGGCTTCCAGCTCCTCCTGCTTGCTGCCCATGCTGCGTGCATTAGTATAGATGCACTTCAGCTGAGCCTTTGCCTTGTCCCCCAGCCTAGCCACTGTTCCCCCTGGCACACCTCCAACAGGCTTTGTTTCTTCCCTGTCCCCCTTCTTACCTAGTTTAAAGCCCTCTCAATGAGCCCTGCCAGCTCCTGGGCCAGGATCCGTTTTCCCCTTGGGGACAGTTGGGACCAGTCTGTGGCCATCAGGCCAGATGCCGAGTAAAGCACCCCGTGGTCGAAGAACCCGAAACCTCTGTGTTGGCACCAGCCTCTAAGCCATGTGTTTATCATGTGGGCTTTGCGTGTCCTCTCTGCCACTATAGGAATGGACAAAAACACCACCTGTACTCCCACTCCATCCACTAACCGTCCCAGCCCCCTGAAGTCCCGTTTGATAACCTTCAGGCTTCTCTCGTCAGTGTTATCACTGCCAGCCTGGACTATCAGTAGTGGGTAGTAATCAGAGAGGTGAACCAGGTTGGGAAGCTTTCTGGCAACATCCCTGACCCTGGCCCCAGGGAGGCAGCAGACTTCCCTATGGGTAGGGTCAGGCCGACAGATAGGGCCCTCCGTTTCCCTGAGAAGGGAGTCACCCACAACAATCACCCTCCTTTCCTTTTTGGTGGGAGCAGTCTTGAGGCGTGGAGCAGACTTCCTCGCCCTAAGCTTCCTGGTTAAACTTCCTTCCACACCCTCATCCACCGCTCCCCTGAGCTCCAGGGCCTCAAACCTGTTGCATAAGGGCACCTGGGAAGGTGGGGCAGGTGGGGGGGGGGGGCGTTTCCTGCATCGTCGAGCAGGGACCTGTTTCCATTCCTCTTGAACTCTTAGGTCCCCTCCCTCTGCCCGACAGTGACCGGGCAGGGTGTCCACCCCCATGTGGGGAGTCTCATCCCGGTGCCTCTCCTTCGGACCTTGCAGGGAGTTGCTCCACCAGGCTATCTCCCTCTCACACTCCCTGATGGCCCTCAACCTCTCCACCTCGACTGTTGACTTTAACTCCATTAAAGTTTTTGAAAGGTTACATTCCATGTTTCAGGTTTAGGAGCCTTAGGTAGCATGCTAACAAGGTATTCTCAATTTTATAGTTATCAGTTTGGCAACTAAAAATTTATCACATTCATTTCCTAAACCCATACACAACTATTTGGATTTTAATTCCCCAGGTCCTCAAAATGTAATGAATTTCCATTTAATTTCAAAAGGCATGGTACACCATAGTTGTAGACGTGCTCTCTCAGACTAAAATAACAGAGATTATTGTGTAGAGGTTAATGGTAATTGTTACATGCAATATGTGTATGCCTAAGGTTATTATCTCCTCTGTATTTTGTTACTTGGCTTGTATGACAATTTTGATATTTTATTTGTAATGCTTCTGACAGGTCTGTTACATCTTGCTTGTTATTTTTATTCAATTATTAATATTACATAGGTGGAAAAGTTTAAAAATACTTGAAGCAAATTAAGTACATCGCACAGTTATGCCCTGCTGCAGAATCATGTACACATAATTTTTTGTGTAATTTCTCTGTGCAATCCACCTCTGACCAAAGTTCCACCATTTCTCTGTGTAGGACTATTCAGTTTCCCGCCTTGTTACAATTACAAAGCTTTTCTAAAATCTAACCAAATTCTTGTTTGTTGCTAACAAAGTTAGTTTCTTATTGTCTCTCTCAAGACAACAGAGAACGGTTGATCACTCCTATCTATAAACAGCGTTTTTGAAGAAGAAGAGCTGTTACTATGTCCATCTGTCTTTTTTCCAGATTAGACAAGTCCAACTCCTTCAATCTTTCTCTAGGGACAACATTTACTAAATCTCTTATCATTCTTTTTGTTTACCTCCAGGGCAGAAGACAGAATATGACAGAGAAAGAAATTAACAAAGGTTTAAAGTAATGTTGAATAGGAATTTTCAACAAAATACAACAGACTGATTAAATACTTACTGCACTACAAAAGACAACATTTTAGAACAGGCTTCCAGGGCCTGTTCTCAGCATAGGCGGTTGTATGAGTACTCAGTCACAAAATGAAAACAAATTGAGTATTACTGCTAGCTAAGAGTGCTCCTTCCTTTTGCCACAATATGCAGAAATCATCAGAGAAGAGCTGTGTTTTGGCAGTGAGGGAAGGTCTACATGAAACTCAACCTCCAAAATGTTAAAGGTTCCACAATAGGAAGGGTAAATGACATACCTGAGAGATACTGCATTAGGTCCATAGATCTCTCTCACTGCTGTCAAATCAGCTTCCAGTTGTGGGTGCTTGTGAAGTTCTCCATCATAGCTAACCTATCAGAAAAAAAAAAAAAAAAAAAAAATAAAAAAAAAAACAACTAGGATTTCTTATTTATTACATTACTGGCACCTGATCTAGGCTCTCCCCCTGCAAAATATGCTGCATAAAGATTTCTTAACACCGTACTCAGAAAGGACACTGTTGATAACCTGAAGCACTGAGGTGGTCTAGCTCTTCTAAGCAATGATATTTGCAAAGCAGTTACCTCTGTATCAAAACTCCAGAGGGTCCAACTCCTGTTTGTGGAAGAGAAGCTGCAAAGAATCCATTCCTCTGTCCTATTTCATATTGGGGGCTGTTCTGGGCCTCTTGTCACTTGTGCATTTTAAAACTGGTAGGTGGATAATCAGATCTCCCCGGTTATACCATCCCAGTCTAACCACTACAGGACAAGGTTTAGTCCCTCTTACCTTGTTGTCATGCTGTCATATTTTAGACACAGAATGGCCTGGGCTCAAGAAGAGAAGCACAAGACTATTCTACACAACAAGGGTCTCAGCATCTAAGTTATATTTTCAGTCTACTCATTTGCTGCATTTGAAACCACCAGTGCAATGACATCAGATTTTAAAAGAAAAATAATTAAAGAAAACTTTTCCATTTTGAGTATTTTTACCAGAGAAGGTCTAAAGAATGGCTTGGGTTGGAAGGGACCTTAAAGATCATCTAATTCCACCCCCCCCTTGCCATGGGCAGGGACACCTACCACTAGACCAGGTTGCTCAAAGCCATGTATTTAGATATCATTTTAAAATGCATTTGAAACATGAATATGAAACATATATGAAATACGTATTTAGGTATCAGTCACATTTTCTTAAATCTCTACATGAAAAGTGGATACTGTTATGTTAGTGTTTACACTATAAAGCAAAACTTGTGAGCTTGTGTAGTTGGATTGTATGAAGTCAAAATAAATAATATCCTCCTATCTTCTATCAGGACCAAAATACCTTATTAGTCTTGTAATAGCCTATTAAAAGTCTATTAATACTTTCTCATTAAGTAATATACTCCTGATTATGTGAGTCTAATGCTGCTTCTTTACACATATTAGAATTACAATAAGTCCACAAAAGTCAATGAAATCCCGAGATTTGGGCAGATTCGGAAATGAGAGTAGCATTTGGCTTGTACCTTTGAGAAATTCAGAGAGCAAAACAGAAGAGTGCAATTTATCCCTTTAGACACATAAATATATCCTTATACATTAATTCCTGCTGAGAATTCCTGCTGTTGCAGAACCATTTCTAACTGCAGTACTGTTTCTTAATTTCATACATCCAAATCTGCAGGACCTCAGTGCTGTGACACTTAGGTTCTGATATCTAGACCTGTACATTTCATTATGTATCTAATTAAATAAATTTCAATGGAATTAAAATAACCAACTGATCACTTTTTACTTATGAAAATTAGCAAAGAATAATTTGGTTATACCTAGAATTCTTCAAACATAAGACAGAATTAATCAGTAAAGCATGCACACACTTATCAGAGAAACCAATGATACTCCCAACCAGAAAGGTATAAACCAACTATCCCTGCTTTGTTTGGGCAGCCATGTGAGAACAATTTCCCGTGTAGACAACATGGGAACAAAACCTTTATTTATTTATTTATTTATTTTCACTTTAGGTAGGAGCAAACAAATTTATTTTGTAATGCCGAGGTGATCAGCTCTGGGACAGACGCATTCTGCAGCGGAGCAGGAGATCGAGGCATGAAGGGGGTTCCCTACATTGAGGCCCCTCGAGGGAGCAGCCAGGATGTCAGCCCTCACAAGAGCAGCTGATGAGGCTTGGGTGGAGCGCACCCTACCAGGAGTGCACCCTACCCCCACTCCCCGCCCTCATCATTCAAAGGAAGCCCCTAGGGAAGGTGAGCAAAAAGGAGTGCAAGTGAACAGAGTGGACAAACAGGGTGTGGCGTGTCAGGGTGCAGCCTCCATGGCAGTGTGTGCAGGCATAGAAGGACAGAGGATCCTTCCCCACTCAGGAGACCAGCACACCAGACAGAAAGCTCTTGCCAAAAAGACTGTGGCAACCCAGACCAACCGCCTGACCAAAAATGCATCTGTTCAGGTCTCCCCAGCTGCAGGGAGTGCCAATGGAGGGTGGCAGAGATACCACCTGTGTGAGGTGTAAGCAGGTGGAAGATCTGATCAGCCTGGCGGCAAAGCTCAAAGAGGAGATGGAGAAATTAAGGACTATCAGGGAGTGTGAGCAGGAGATAGACTGGTGGAGCAAACCCTGTCATGCCTGTGAGAAAGGCAACGGGGCGATACACCCTAAATAGTAGTGGACCCCCTGCCTTGTCACTCTTGGGCAGAAGGAGGGGACCTAAGAGATGGGGAGGAATGGAAACAGGTCCCTGCTTGGCGTCACAGGCAAGTCCCCTCCATAACAACCTTGCTTCCCCAGGTGCCATTACACAATAGGCTTGAGGCTCTGGAGCTTGAGGGACAGGTTGGTGAGGATGTGGGGAAAGGTCCACCCAGGAGGTTGTCTAGGGCAAGGAAATCGACTCCATGCCTCAAGACTGCCTCCCACCAGGAAGGAAAAAAGGGTAATTGTCTTAGGCGGCTCCCTTCTGAGGGGAACAGAGGGCTCCATATGTCAGCCAGACCCTACTCGTAGGGAAGTCTGCTGCATCCCTGGGGCCTGGGTCAGGGACATTACCAGGAAACTTCCTGGCCTGTTTCGCCCTGTACTGGGTCTGGCTGGGATGTTAACTTTCCCTGCAGCAGCCCATACAGTGCTGCGCTCTGCACTTCTATCTAGAACAGCAGTGGTATCACACCAGTGTTGTGTCTGCTGCTGAGAAGTGCTGGCACAGCATCAGGACTCTCTAACCCTCCTAGGGGGTGGACAAAAAAGTGAGAAAGAAACATCACCAGGGCAGCTGACCTAAACCAACCAAAGAGATATTCCATACCATATGATGTCACACTCAGCAATAAAAGGTGGAAAAAGGAGGAAGAGGGGAGGGGTGGGCTTTCGTTGTGAAAACGTCTGTCCTCCTCACGAACACCGGCTACGTGCGTTGAGGCCCTGCTTCAAGGACATGGTCAGGCATCGCTCATTTGTGGGAAGTAGAGAATCATTTATTTCCTCTGCACTTCCACATAGCCTTTACTTGTTTTGTTTTGCTGTTCCCTTTCCCCCTCCCTTTCCCCTTTCCCTTTTTCCCTTTAGTTGAATTGTTAATTAATACTATTTCCTTATCCTTATCTCAACCCATGAGTTGTTCTTTCCTTTACTTCTTCCCCTCCTTTAAGGAGGGGGAGTGGGAGAATGGTTGTGGTGTTCAGCTGCCTAGCACAGTAAAACCACCACACGCCCCTCTGATTATTAACCCTTACGGATAATTCAGGCTGGCAGTGATGAAATCACTGAGAGAAGCCTGAAGGCTATCAAAAGGGACTTCAGGGGACTGGGGTGGTTAGTGGATGGAGTGGGAGCACAGGTGGTGTTTTCCTTTATCCCTTCAGTGGCAGGGAAGGATATTGAGAGGATATGGAAAGCCCAGCAGATAAATACATGGCTGAGAGGCTTGTGCCACTGCAGGAATTTGGGGGGATTTCACGATGGGAAAGTTTACGCAGCACCTGGCCTGATGGCTGCAGGTGGGTCCCACCTGTCTCAAAGGGGGAAACAGATCCTAGCCCAGGAACTGGCAGGGCTCATTGACAGGGCTTTAAACTAGGTTGAAGGGTGATGGGGATGAAATGAGGCTCGATAGAGTTGAGCCTGGGGGAGCAATGCCAGGTTTGGGGGTGAGGGCAATAGCACAACTGAAGTGCATATACACTATTGCACGTGGCATGAGCAACAAACAGGAGGAGCTGGAAGCCATTGTATTTCATCTTTTTGAGCATGAAATTTTATTTTTTTCTCCTGTTAAATATACTTTTGATGATGGTAGGGATTTTTTGTTGTTTTCTTTTTTGTTTCTTTGTTCTCCTTACATTGCAACCCCCTGCACTGCTACAGGCAGAGGGAAGACTGGCTGGAAAGCTGCCTGGTGGAAAGTGACCTGGGAGTATTGGTCAATAGTTGGCTTTTACACCTTGCAAAATGATTTAATGCTCTCTATGTATCTCATAGACAGTGTTAATATTTATTCATCCATTTGGGCACTGGCAAGAATCCTTTACCAAATGTAGTTGTGCTGGTTCAATAAGTTTGCAGTTTGCTAGCTGTTTCCTGGTTTTTCCTTCATGTTGAGGTTACTGCCCTTTCTGTAGAGTTGAAAAATGAAGCCAGTTATGGTGGTTTTACTCGGATGGGCAGCCGAGCTCCACCACAACCGCTCTCTCACTCCCCACCTCCTCCTCAAAGAGGAGGGGGAGAAAAGTCAACACAAAGAGCTCGAGGTTTGAGATGAGAATGATTTAATTAAAGGGAAAGGGAATGGGGAGAAAAAGTAACAAAAGAAACAACAAGGCCATGCAGAAGCACAGAGAGAAAGGAAAAAGTTATTCTCTACTTCCCATCAACGAGCGATGTTCAGCCACGTCCTGGGAAGCAGGGCCTCTAAACGCTTACCAGTTATTCAGGAGAGAGTGCCCTCCCCCACAAGAGCCCCCTAATTGCTGAGTGTGACATCAGGTGTTATGGAATATCCCTTTGGTCGGTTTAGGTCAGCTGCCCTGGTGATGTCCCCTCCCCATCAATTGCCCGCCCCCAGCCTGCTGGCTCCTGGGGCTTGGAGGGAGTCCTGATGCCGTGCCAGCACTATGCAGCAATAGACACAACACTGGAGTGATACCAGTGCTGTTCCAGCTACAAGTGCAGCACTGTGTGGGCTGCAGCAGGGAAAAGTGACTCCATCCCAAACAGACCCAACACAACCTCCACCCTTATTCCATAACATTTGCATCACACTCAGGTCCCACATCATAAAAACGATTGATGGTTTCAGCTTCATCTGTCAAAATGTTCACTCAGGGCAGGCAAAGTTGGTTTTCTTGACATCAGCACCAGCTTAGCTCGGTTCCTTGAGAAGTTGACCTGTCATTGCTTCTGCAGTGTTCTCCTACAACACATAACTTGAATTACAGATTAATTTTCTCCCAAGGTTAAATCTCCTTGAGGCACACACCTGATATCCCCATCCTTCTGCATTACCCACCAGGTATATCCTGGTCCTTGGGCGAAGACAATCCCACGAGTGGGTTTGCCTTTTCCCATGGCAGGGAAAACACCGCCTTCCCCATCCACTTCCCTACATGCACTACAGGGACTTTAGCTTCTCCTGCAGTGTGTAGGGGTTTTGTTTTAGCAGGACCAGGATGGATTTCAGACCCCCTGTTGTTAACTAGCCAAGTGGCCTCTGGTAGATTCATGTCCCAATGTTTTCATGTCACAGCACCCAATGCTCGTAACATAGTTTTTAACAATCCATTGTACCTCTCAGCCTTCCCAGAGGCTTGTGGGTGATAAGGGATGTGGTACACCCACTCAATACCATGCCTCTTGGCCCAGGAGGTGACCAAATTGTTTCGAAAGTGACTCCCATTGTCGGACTCAATCCTCTCTGGTGTACCATGTCGCCACAGCACTTGTCTTTCCAGGCCCAAGATAGTGTTTCGGGCAGTGGCACGGTTTACTGGATATGTTTCCAGCCACCCAGTTGTTGCTTCTACCATGGTGAGTATGTAATGTTTGCCTTGGCGGGTTTGTGGGAGCGGTCCGATGTAGTCAATCTGCCAGGCCTCACCATATTGAAATACAAGCCATCTCCCCCTGTTCCAGGGAGACTGTACCCTCATGGCTCGTTTGATTGCAGCATGTCTCACACTCATGGATGACCTGTGTGATGGCCTCAGTGGTCAGGTCCACCACTTGATCACGAGCCCATCTGTATGTGGCATCACTCACCAGATGTCCTGATGTTTCATGGGCCCATCGAGCTACAAACAGCTCACCCTTACGTCCCCAGTCCAGGTCCACGGGAGCCACTTTAATTTTTGAAGCTCGATCCACCTCTTTGTTGTTCTGATGTTCTTCAGTAGCGCGGCTCTTGGGCATGTGGGCATCTACATGACATACTTTTACATCCAGGTTTTCTACCCGGGCAGCAATATCTTGCCACAGAGTAGCAGCCCAGATAGGTTTACCTCTGCGCTGCCAGTTGCTCTGTTTCCATTGCTGCAGCCACCCCCACAGAGCATTTGCCACCATCCATGAGTCAGTGTAGAGATACAGTACTGGCCATTTTACTCTTTCGGCAATCTCCAGGGCTAGTTGTATGGCTTTTACTTCTGCATACTGACTCGACTCGCCTTCCCCTTCCATGGCCTCCACAACTCGTCGTGTGGGACTCCACACAGCAGCTTTCCGTTTCCGATGGCTCCCTACCACATGGCAGGATCCGTCAGTGAACAACACATACTGCTTTCTGTCTTCTGGCAACTCATTATATGGTGGTGCCTCTTCAGCACGAGTTACCTCTTCTGTTGGTACTTCGAAATCTCTGCCTTCCGGCCAGTCCATGATCTCTTCCAGGATTCCTGGGTGGTTGGGTTTCCCCATTCAAGCCTGCTGTGTAATTAATGCTACCCACTTACTCCACGTAGCATCAGTTGCATGATGTGTAGTGGGGATTTTCCCTTTGAACATCCAATGTAACACAGGTAGCCGTGGTGCCAAGAGGAGCTGTGCTTCTGTACCAACAACTTCTGAAGCAGCTCGAACACCCTCATATGCCGTTAGTATCTCTTTTTCAGTTGGGGTGTAATTGGCTTCTGATCCTCGATAGCCCCAGCTCCAGAACCCCAGAGGTCGACCTCGAGTTTCTCCTGGGGTCTTCTGCCACAGGCTCCAGGTGAGCCCATACTCCCCAGCTGCAGTGTAAAGTATGTTTTACACAGCTGGTCCAGTACGGACAGGCCCTAGGGCTACTGCACGAGCCATTTCTTGTTTGATTTGTTCAAAGGCCTGTTGTTGCTCGGGGCCCCACTCGAAAGGGTTCCTCTTTCGAGTCACTCGATATAGAGGACTCACAAGCTGACTATAGTCTGGAATATGCATTCTCCAAAATCCCACAAGGCCTAGGAAAGCTTGTGTTTCCTTTTTGCTAGTTGGCGGAGACATAACCGTTATTTTGTTGATCACATCTGTCGGAATGTGGCGACGTCCATCCTGCCATTTTACCCCCAAGAACTGGATTTCCTGTGTGGGTCCCTTGACCTTATTCTGTTTAATAGCAAAGCCAGCTTTCAGAAGAATTTGAATTATTTTCTTCCCTTTCTCAAAAACTTCTTCCGCTGTGTTACCCCATACAATGATATCATCGATGTATTGCAGGTGTTCAGGAGTGTCCCCCTGTTCCAGTGTTGTCCGGATCAGTCCATGGCAAATGGTAGGGCTGTGTTTCCACCCCTGGGGCAGTCGATTCCAAGTGTACTGAATGCCCCTCCAAGTGAAAGCACACTGCGGCCTGCTTGCTGCTGCCAAAGGGATGGAGAAAAATGCATTAGCGATATCAATTGTGGCATACCACTTGGCTGCCTTTGACTCCAGTTCATACTGGAGTTCTAGCATGTCTGGCACTGCAGCACTCAGTGGTGTCGTGACTTCGTTCAGGCCCCGATAGTCCACTGTTAGCCTCCACTTGCCATTAGACTTTCGTACTGGCCATATAAGACTATTAAAGGGTGAGTGAGTCTTGCTGATCACTCCTTGGCTCTACAGATGATGAACTAACTCATGGATAGGGATCAGGGAGTCTCAACTGGTGCGATATTGCTGCCGGTGCACAGCTGTATTTGCAATTGTAACTTGCTGTCCTTCAATCCTCAGCAATCCTACAGCAGAAGGGTCTTCTGATACACCAGGCAGGGTGGACAGCTGCTTAATTTTCTCTGTGCTCAAGGCAGCTATGCCAAAAGCCCACCGGTACCCTTTTGGATCCTTGAAGTACCCTCTCTTGAGGTAGTCTATGCCAAGGATGCATGGAGCCTCTGGGCCAGTCACAATGGGATGCTTTTGCCACTCATTCCCAGTTAGACTCACTTCAGCTTCCAATACAGTTAGCTGTTGGGATCCTCCTGTCACTCCAGAGATACAGATGGGTTCTGCCCCTTGGTGACTTGATGGCATTAGGGTACACTGTGCGCCTGTGTCCACTAGAGCTTTATATTTCAGCGGTTCCGGTGTGCCAGGCCATCGAATCCACACAGTCCAGTAAATTCGGTTATCCCTCTCCTCTACCTGGCCAGAGGCAGGGCCCCACTAGTCCTGGTTGGAGCATCTGTCAATTAATTCTTCCAAATGTGAAGCAGAGGTCTCTTCATCAGGGTCAGGAGTAATACTAGCCCTTCTACTGCCTCTGGGGGATTGCCCAACAGAAACTGGGGCAGCAATCCTCCTAGGGGCCTCTTTTCTTGTTGCTGTATCTTTCCGCAGTTCACATACCTGAGCAGCTAGGACCGAGGTCGGTTCACCATCCCACTTCCTCATATTTTCCCCATGGTCACTTAAATAAAACCACAAGGTACCCCGTGGTGCGAGACCTGGATTCTCCCTTGCTTGAGCCGGAGAATGCTGGCACTTAATGGCCGAAAGATTCTTCCATCTAGGTGAGGAGGAAGTTATGTGTTCTTCTAAGCGTTGGGACAGTCTATCCAAGACTGCCTTCTAATTGTAGGCTATTGGCTCCAGCGTCCCAGCATCAAAGCAGCCAGGTGAGGATGTGCTCACCTGGATGACGACTGAAATCCTTTCATATTTCTCGCAGCTCACTCAAGGATAGAGATCGAGTGGTTTCGGATTCATTTATGATTTCAGTTTCTTCTCCCTGATGTTGTTGTGATGACGCTGCTTTAGAGCTGCCTGCCTTTTCCTCCTCTCCCTCCTCCTTAGGAGGAGCTTCTTCCCTTACTAAACGAGCTGTCTTCCGTTTCCATTATTTTGTCTTGACTATAGGGGCAACTGATACCAGAGATGGTTGGTCCTCTGGGGTGGTCACAGTGTGTGTTATCTCATCATCAAATTCAGAAACTTCCCTATCCCCTTGACGGTGCTGGACAGTGTTAATTGACATTTGATAGGAATAAGCCAGACCCCAGCAGAGTGCAGCAAGCTGGTGGAGTTCTCTGGTATTGCCAGGGTCAGGGCATACATCTTTCAAACATTCTACCAGTTTTTTTGGATTTTGCACTTGTTCAGGGGTGAAGTTAAAAACCATCGGAGGAGAAAACCGTGACAGGCACCTGCCCATATCCTCCCACACACCTTGCCACCCACATCTACTTTGTCTCGGGACAGGTCCTTGGATGATATTCTTAATAAATTGTTTGACCTTACGTAGGAAGAAAAAAAATAAAACTAGTAATAGGAGGATGACATCCAACCAAGGGTATCCAAAAAACTCAAAGGCTGCTGTAATTAGCCCACAGGGAGAGAAGAAGAAGGTACCACCCCTGATATTATTCGCAAAGTGACTGCTAGGGGAGAAAAAGAAGGTGGGCCACGCCCCGGGAAGCAGGGCCTCTAAACTCTTACCAGTTGTTCAGGAGAGAGTGCCCTCCCCCACGAGAGCCCCCTTTATTGCTGAGTGTGACATCAGGTGTTATGGAATATCCCTTTGGTTGGTTTAGGTCAGCTGCCCTGGTGATGCCCCCTCCCCATCAATTGCCCGCCCCCAGCCTGCTGGCTCCTGGGGCTTGGAGGGAGTCCTGATGCTGTGCCAGCACTATGCAGCAATAGACACAACACTGGAGTGATACCAGTGCTGTTCCAGCTACAAGTGCAGCACTGTGTGGGCTGCTGCAGGGAAAGGTGACTCCATCCCAAACAGACCCAACACACCAGTACAGACAACTCAACTACACACAACTACAAGGCAAAATCAGAAGATTTTTCCTAGCAGGCAGATTAAAGTAAAATATTGGTCTTTACACTCAAGTATGTGTATACAGTCTTCTCCACTCTGCAGGGCTGTAGGAATAGGCAGTGGATGGGAGGGAGTGGATGGGAGGCTGGCACTGCTGATGCACTCCTGCAGCCTCTGCTCTGCACTCCAAGGGTGTGGATGGCTTCAGCCTCCAGGCAGAGGCAGTGACAACTTTCATAAACATTGTCTGTAATTTGTTAAAATATTCATTGAAACAAACAGTTCTAATAATATAAGTGAGAAAGGATTCCTTTGGGGCAATCTTTAGACTAAAAAGATAAGAAATATCTGAATAAGGAGGCTAGCAGTGTGAAACACACTATTGACGTTGCAAAAGGAAAAGATATAAAGAAATTTTAATTCCCAATATATCAGAGGATGTAATAATAACTAATTCTGCTGAGGGAACAAGAAGGAAAGATAGAGCAGTACATTTAATTAAAAATGTAGCATTTTTCATTGTGAATTTAACTATAGAACTCACAAAAAGAATGGACTGCCTAGATCAAAATTGTTTTGTAATAACAATTTTTTACCATTAAATTGCAGTGCTTTTGACTTCAGAAAATGGCAACTCTGCAGCAGGAAACAGATTTGGATCCAGCCTGACTTCTCATTTGTATCAATAATGGGATATGTTGTAAAGAATAAATATCTATTTCCTGGAAATAAGCAACTGACTTCTATTTTCAAACATCCTGAACAGTTGTTTTTTCTGTTCTTACAGCTTTATAAATGTAAACAAATTCACTTTATTTTGTTTGACATACTTCTACTATAAAATACTATGTATATATACATGACATCCTTTTCTACATTGAATAAATATAAAAAAATAATTGTTATCATAAATTTAAAATGGAATGAACCACAGAAGCTTTCAAATATCAATTTATTGAAACTTGTGCAAAAATATCCTCCATTACCTGTCCTCCATAATAAAATTCCTCAGAATCATTATCTCCTTCAGAATCTTCTTCAACTGTGCTGTTGTGCTGTGACTCAATTAAAAAAGGAAAGTTAACAGTGATACAAGTGATATGTCTGTCTTGCATTTATAGTTCTAATTATAAGTACAGGAATTATGTTTTTATAAATAAGCTCTACGCAGCCTTTAAGAAGAAACCTTTTAGTATCATTTTTCCTGAGGCGTGCTATGGACCTGTTTTAAGGATAGTGAAATAGCAGACAAAGCCTGCACACACTAACAGGGCACATAAAAACACCCTGAATATAGGTTGAAGAAATACTTTGTCTGGGTATAGACACAGCATGGTATTTTATGGAACTGGAGAATTCAGTAGAATAGAAGACCTCACTTTAGCGCCATTTCTTTCTGAACATCATCTCAGTGAGATTCGTTAGGGGCCCATGCCAGAAGTACAACACAGAGCCATGACTGGAAGGACTTCATACTCCAGATACTACTTATGGTGAATGGTGTCACAAAGAGGTCCAGAGACTCCAGCAGGACTGTTATAGGCCACATGAAGAAAAAGAGCTAAGACATTTCTTCTAAAATGTGTATACCTACAGTTTGGGTAAGCATACATTTGACAGGAAATCTATGGTAAACATTAATATTTTATTATTTTCTGTTGTTTCTTAAAATACCTTTTGTTAAAATATACATACCTCTCCATTCTCCCTCTGTAATTTTGATTTTATGGATAAACAATAGTTGACATCACCATTTTTTCTTAATTCTTAAAAGAAAAGGGAACATAGGGAACATCTGTGAAATATGTGAAATAATTTTGCATATGCAGACTTGAAATACTTAGTTGTAGTAGAGCAAATAAGGAACAAAACCTCACATGTATGAAGAGCCCCAAAGAGTTTAAAATACAACAGTCTAAAATTAAGAAGACCCTACATTTCAGAAGACTCATTTTTAACTGTGAAATGAAATTTAGCTGGTCCATCTAGGAGATCTATTTTTCCCAATCAGTAATTTACAACTCTGTGTAAAAAGAGCAAACGATCAAACTCCCTCAGCAAAAATTAAATCAGATAATCTTCTATACAAAATATAGGATTTTATTTAATTTTAAATGATGGGCTTTATTTCTATTAAAATTACAGACATATTTGCAAGTAAAATTTATCTTAATCTTCTGACTATAATGACCATTTTTTGTTTGGGTGCAACTCCACTGACTTCAACAAAATTATTCTTGATTTACATGAGAATCTTGATTTAAATGAGATCAGAGACTGAGGAACACATTGGTTTTCCGGTTTTCCAGTAGAATTCAAAGTAATTCTGTATTACACACACACACACACACACACACACACACACACAAAACAACCACTAAAGCATTGGAACTGACAGAATTAAGATTGCTCTATGCAGTTTCTCCTACAGCCTGAAATCATCACAGAATTTAGATGATAAAATCTAATAAAATCTAAAAAAACTGTATGGAGTTTGCACAAATCTTGATCATATATTGTATATATGTTTAGATGTCTGAAAAGCATGCCCTTTTATTCATCAACTACTTGTATAGAAATTATTTCAAACGAAGAAGTGCCCAAAGTCACTGATTTTTTTTTTTTTTCTATAGTCTCATTTTGTAAAACAGCTGAACCATTTTGTTTGAAATTTTCTGAACAAATTCACTACAGGCAATGGTAGTTATAGACTGTTTCATCCCCAATAGTGAAGATTTTGTGAAGTTTTAAGCAAGTGAACATGAAATCTTATCATTGGGAAGTATTAAGCAACTCTAACTGTATTCAAGGAGAATTACTTTAGCACAGACTGCAAGACATTAAAAGAATAACATACATTCTGCCTACACGATAGTGTTGATCCCCCAAAGAAATATTTTAATTTATTCTATTCTGAAATGTGGGACAATTTACTACAGCAAGACTGTGAGGAACTAGCAAACTGTACAGCTACACACATTAACACATCTCCCTTTAAGTTCAGGAAATGTCTTGTCCTTCCTCACAAAACATGAACTTGGTAAAATAATCAGGACATAAGATTACCTGTAGCAATTTGGTGGAAAATTATTGGAATTGGCTTTGTTGTAACTAACACATCTTCATTGTTATCAGAACTGGAAACGTAAGTGTTATCTACAAAAGAAAAACACTTTACATGTTGAAGTCCTGTGGTGCTCTGCCCTTCCCTTGTTGCCCATCCCACACTTGTACCAAAAGGAACCACTTCTCAGGTGATTAAGGAAGCCCAGCACTATAATCTTCCTGGTGTGTTTTTTCTTGCGAGATTGCTAATGAAAAGAAAAATACCAAAAGTATAGAAGATAAAGACCTAAATTTTATACAAGCAAAACCCTGGATTGCAATGTCATGGCTTTCATGAAGCATGCCAAGAGCTGCTCAGAACTGTCCCACAAGGTTTATGGGGATCTGAGCCAACCTTTTCCAAAATAATGACTATGCTTTTTGTCATGCCTGACACCAACACTCAAGCTTGGTCTAATGTGCAGGGTGAGCTGGCTGTTAGCAGCAGGTTATGCAAAATATCTGTGCCTCATCGTGGTTAATCACAAAAAGCATCTTCTAATTGATGGAGAATATTTCTTGTGCCTGATTCAGGAAAAAAAAATATATCTTTCCTTCCACTTAAAAAGCTTAGGTATGAATATGAATATGGAAATTCTATTCCAAGCTTTCTTATAAAATGTGAGATTAGGGTGTGATTTTTTTTCTTTCTAACCAAACCTTTAGTAACAACAAAGGAGGAACAGCAATTTTTTAATGTAGTATCTGCAGAAGCTAGTTTTACATGAATCATTGAAAACCATGTGAAAGCAATAAGAGTTTGTTTTCTAATGATCTGGGCTGAACTGGAACTTGTGCTCTAGAGTGGAAAGGCTGACAAGATAATTGAGAAGAGGCTGAAAGAATTTTAGTAGATAAGATAGGCTAATGGGCACGTGAAAGGAAGCCAAAAGAATTTTAGTAAATAAGACAGGTAAGGGACATGTACTATATCTTCCGCTACCTATTGTGCAAAGAAACTGAGGCAAGAAATTCTGGGATTCCTCACGAAAAATAATTCCTGACAGAAAACAGGAAACACATTTCAAGAACCAGCTGAAACCAAATCTGCAGTTTAAGCAGAAGCTGAGAAGCTTATGAGTCTGTGCTGAGATGAGAGGTCAATCAGCAGTGATGAGGAAGACTCACTAATCTTCATCCCCACGACCCCCGGTGACCACTATCAGAAAACACTGCGCAAGCGTGGATAGGAAGAATCTATGAAAATGACTCCCTGGAACTAATTTTAATACAAAGTGGAGATAGGTCATGCATATGTATAGGCGTCTCGAGAAACTTCATACATGTGTAACTCTTCACCACATATAACCAAGGTAAGTTCCATGTTGGGGTGCGCATGACTTTGGTGGGACTACCCCCCATGCCGCCCAGCGCTGAATAAACATGCCTACTTTACAATCTTACTGATTGTGGAGTTTGCTTTCTGCACGTCATAATCATAGATAAAGAGACAAATAAGAGAATTAAGGGTTTGTTCGATCATAATTTTGAACACTCCAGTCCCACATCAGCAAAGTGTGTGAACTTGCATGCAATTTTAAGCATACTGTTACAATCTGGGTCTCAAAGTCTTTGACCACAATGGAATGTTAGAACTGGAATTTTAAAATGCTAACATTAATTGATCAATAAATTCTTCAATACTGTCATTTGTATTACAGTGGTTCTTAGAAGCCTGTATCAAGACCAAGTCCTGGGGCTGCTGTCCTTTTCTCCCAGGGACACCAGCGGTTCCCACAGGTGTGCCATACTGCCTTTGCAGACTAGCAGCTGCATTGCCATATGCAGACGCACATGGGGCTTTCCCAGCCTGCTACCTGTGAATCAGCCTTTCTGCCACATTGACACAGATCTACCTCATCTGACACTATCCCACACCACCTATTTCCACTCTTGTGTTGTCCCATGAGGTAATCTTAGTAATCTGTACACAGCATATCACACACATATTGCAAGCAGGTAACTGCTCCGGGAGGCTGACACCAATCTTCCCTGAGCACTGCACTCCAGTGGG
>MU016694.1:988-30565 GCA_011076525.1 Nettapus auritus | reverse complement strand
TAAGCTCTACAAGTTTCATACACACTATTATTATTATTATTATTATTGTTTCCTATCTTAATAAACTGTCTCTATCTCAACTTTCGTTTCACTTTTCCGTTTCTCTCCCCCATCCCAGAGAGGGAGGGGGGAGGGTGAGCAAACGGCTATGTGGTGTTTAGCTGCCGGCCGGGTTAAACCACAACACAATGTTAAACTTGCTAGTATTGCAACATGCCTATATACAAGGGTAAGGCAAAGAATTCTCCTTCTCAAACAGAAAGCATATTGCCTTCTTTCAGGGGTTTCTGCTCTTGCACATAACACTATGGATAAAACAAAGCCATACTATAGACTGACCTAAAGGAACATCTAAAGGAAATAAAACCTTTTTCAAGACTTTGTTCCAAGCAAAGTTAGTGAGTGCTAAAGTACTGAAATCTTCCTTATACACCATTTCAACTCCTTCTCATGTAAATCTATTCCTTGGTTTGAAGATCCAGAATACAGCCTTTGCCTTTTACTTGAAAGCCTGTGTTCGTGTCAGCTTGAAAAACAAAGTTATCAGGCTGAGTACCTGAAGCAACAGGATGAGGCCTATCAGTTGACCCTCAGTCTATGATCACAAGCTAATAGAGGTTTTGTCATTTAACATGAGGAAATAGTGATAGGACAAGGAGGAATGGTTTTAAACTAAAAGAGGATAGATTTAGATTAGATGTTAGGATGAAATTCTTCACTCAGGGGGTAGCGAGGCACTGGAACAGGTTGTCCAGAGAAGCTGTGTGTGCCCCAACCCTGGAAGTGATCAAGGCCGGGCTGGATGGGGACCTGGGTAACCTGATCTAGTGGGTGGTATCCATGCCCATGGCAGGGGGGTTGGAACTAGATGATCCCCTTCCAACCCAGACCATTCTATAATTCTATAATTCTATGATCTAATGACAATTCCTGAATGCAATACTTAAAAAAACAGCATCACCACTCAGGAAGTCCCCAGCTGCAGCAACACCAGTAGGAAAAAAATCATGGCCAAATGCAAGAAAAAGAGCCTTAAATAGCCTAGTGACCTCCTAAAGGGATACCATGTGTAAGTCACCATTGTTGACCCTCACCGAGCGTGTGCTGGAGTGCTGCCTGAATGCCACACAGAGTACAGTATAGCCATGGTTCAACCAGCACCTCCCTCTCTTAGAAGAAACCACTATCTCATCTTTGATGTGAGAAACAAAAGTTTAGCCCTAAATGGTCAAGGCTTGGGGTTTTCATTTTATGTACTTCACAAGAGAGCTTACTACCATAACCTGGCCACTCAGTTAACCACTATATGCTAAGAATATTGTAAAACATCTTTCTAAATGAACACACAAATAAGCAGAGAACATGAAACATTAAGCCCAAAGGATGCCTTTTTAAATGTCCTTAAAATGTCAAAAGGAAAGGCAAATTTGTATATCCTCTGTGTAACAACACACTTTCACCAATTTCTCGAAGTATAACTTCTGTTTCTCAGTTCAGTTTGAATTTTCAATGCCCTAAGACTAGTTTCCAGTCAACAGTTTCCTAAACAAATGCTGATTTTGTCTTAAACTGGGGAAAACAAGGAAACCTTGAAGAAACCAGAGAGACTGGTAGCCTTAAGTAATCTTAAACTGAGAAAACAAGGAAACCTTAAAGAAAAAAGGAAGACTGTTAGCCTTGAGCTAGCATAAGCAAGGGAGATAAGGGATGAAAGATGAAAAACAGCTGCAAGAAGATTCCAGAATGACCTATGGTAACCTTTTGATCATTAAGGATCCTTACAATATTAAAAAACACACTCATCAGAATGCTAATGTATGCTAATGTGGGATTAGGTGAGCTGAAACAGCCAATTAAAAGTAGCCAGAGATAGTTTTACAAGTTTGCTGTGTATAAATAATGGTGATTCAAGACAGCAGTGTGCTTGCTTTGTGAAAGATTGCCAAGTACCTGACTCTAAATAATTATATTTATATATATATAATAATTATATAAGCCAGGGATAGAAGAATAGGGGCTTGTTTAATCACATTAATGATTTCTAAATAAAACAATCATTATTAAAGCCAGGAATGGAAGAATGGGGGCTTGCTTAATCGCATTAAAATAGATGTTGCTGAGCGTCTTTACTTGCTACTGTGAAAATTAACAGAAACAAGGAGTCTCGGGGCCCCTCACAGAGGATGTTTCCTGACAAAAATGAGGAACCTGTCTGAAAAACCAGCTGAGACTGACCCTGTGGTTTGGACAAGAGCCAAGGAGCAGCTGAGTCTGTACAAAGTCAGGGGGTCAACTAGTGGTGATGAAGAAGAGTTATCAGCTTTCATCCCCACGACCTCCCGGATGACCACCACCAGTAGGCACTGCGCAAGCGCAGATGGGAGGAGTTTATGGAAATGACTTCTTGGAGCTAATTTTAATACAAAGCGGGGATAGGTTATGAATATGTATAGCCGTATTGGGAAACTTCATGCATGTGTAACTTTTTACTGCATATAACCAAAGCAAGTTGCCACATTAGGGTGCTCATGCCTTTGGGAGCTATCCTGCATGCGCCCGGCGCCAAAATAAACCACATACCTACTTTATAACTTATTTGTTTTGAGTTGTAGAGTTCTTCCACAAATCAATATAATTAATTAATTAAATGACCTTCACGTGGATTCCAACTCTGTGTGCTTATTGAATGGGAAGGACAATTCCAAGTACCGCTTGCTACTGAAACAGCCGTAAGAACTGCGAAAAAAGGTTGGACTCACTATACTCAAGTGAAAACATCCATCAACCCTAGTATCTGGGAAGATGTTCCTACAGAAGACTTGTTGAAAGTTCAAATTAAAAAGAAAAGTTTCATAGTAGACTCTGGGCGGCATAAAAGCTTATAATTGTAAACCAACTTTTCATTTTTACAGGTAACTAATGAATGTGACTTGTGATTGGAAGAAAGGACTGGCCTATACAGAACTGGAGTGCCCCCAAGGGTTTTTGTTTCTAGTAGCAGCATGCATCTTATTATTTATATTGATAATTATTTGGAAACCTAAGATTAAAAAAAATAATGACAGGGAAAGGTCAACTATTAGTTTTGACCCTGGTGACTGTACGCCTCAGAGAAGGCCTCAGTCAATTGGAAGCTTGGAAAAAGGATGACCAGAGAAGGTATGGAGCAATTGCCTAAGGTAACTAGGTGGCTGAACAGTGAGAACAAATATCTTTGTCCCAAATCTAAGACTAGTGGGTTGTTTAAAGGACCCCCTTGCCCAAGATGAAGTAATGTATGGTGGACGGCCACTTATAAAGGGTGGACATATACACCCAGCTCAAATAATAGCCTAAAAGGATTAAAGAGCCAAATTAGCATATTTAAAGGAACTGCTCAGCCCAACTGTCAGCCTCTACAATGTAATCCAATAACTATAACAATTAATAAGGCTGATGGCCTTATTAACCGTAACTTTCGTCTTGGAGCAGATGTGACTGGGAAAGACCCAACAGCCAGGTTTAGGATAGCTGTATGGGAACCATCCCCTAATGTCACCCAAGATGGGGAGAAACTTGAGAAGGAAGCAGGAGGTCCTCTTCAAAGTCCTGCAGTTGTAACAGTTAAAGAAATAAAGGATCTCAGGCAAATATTTGAAATTGAAACGGGGTATGGGGATGTGAATACCTGGATAGAATGGGTCAAACATACTATCCAGAGTTTCAACCATAGCAATTGCTATGCTTGTGCCTCGAGATGACCGATTGTCCAGATAGTACCCATTCCATTGGGATTGACCTAGGATTCCCAGGGGATGCGATGTTCTCTGCAGGAGGATCTGGATAGACTGGACCGATGGGCAGAGGCCAACTGTATGAAGTTCAACAAGGCCAAGTGCCGGGTCCTGCACCTGGGGCACAACAACCCCAAGCAGCGCTACAGGCTGGGAGATGAGTGGCTGGAAAGCTGCCTGTCAGAGAAGGACCTGGGAGTATTGGTTGATAGTTGGCTGAATATGAGCCAGCAGTGTGCTCAGGTGGCCAAGAAGGCCAACAGCATCCTGGCTTGTATCAGAAACAGTGTGGCCAGCAAGGCTAGGGAAGCGATGTCCCCCTGTACTCGGCTCTGGTGAGGCCGCACCTCGAGTACTGTGTTCAGTTTTGGGCCCCTCACTACAAGAAGGACATGGAGGTGCTCGAGTGAGTCCAGAGAAGGGCAACAAAGCTGGTGAGGGGTCTGGAGAACGTGTCTTATGAGGAACGGCTGAGGGAGCTGGGATTGTTCAGCCTGGAGAAAAGGAGGCTCAGGGGCGACCTTATTGCACTCTACAGGTACCTGAAAGGAGGCTGTAGCGAGGTGGGGGTTGGTCTATTCTCCCACGTGCCTGGTGACAGGACAAGGGGGAATGGGCTAAAGTTGCGCCAGGGGAGGTTTAGATTGGATATTAGGAAAAACTTCTTTACTGAATGGGTTGTAAGACACTGGAATAGGCTGCCCAGGGAAGTGGTTGAGGCACCATCTCTGGAGGTCTTTAAAAGACGTTTAGGTGCAGAGCTTAGGGATATGGTTTAGTGGAGGACTTGTTAGTGTTAGGTCAGAGGTTGGACTCGGTGATCTTGTAGGTCTCTTCCAACCTAGACGATTCTGTGATTCTGTGATTCTGCATGATTGCATTGTACCAAGAAAGGACTGCCTGAAGAAATAAGGCCTGTAAGTCTCTCCCTCTGCTATTCCCTTCCTTGCATGGCAGGGATATCAGGGTTCCCCCTGTATTCTCGACAGCTATAGGTAACCATACAGCTTGCCTCTCACGGCAAGGTGTGAATGCTACCCAACATCTAGGAGAATTTGCCTTGTGCACTGGGACCCTGAATGTTACCAAGGACTTGATGGGAAACTACTCAAGACTTGAGATCCCCAGGGCAGATATCTGGTGGTACTGTGGAGGGAAGATCTTATGGTCCACCCTACCATCTAATTGGGGAGGCACTTGTGCACTTGTTCAATTAGCTAAACCCTTCACCCTGGCATTTAAAAGAGAAACATCACAGATATCCGGAAGACATAGAAGAAGCTTAGGCATATCATTTGATGATAGAGTATACATAGATTCTATTGGAGTGCCTAGAGGAGTTCCCGATGAACAGAAAGCCAGGAATCAAATTGCTGCAGAGTTTGAGTCACTGTTCTGGTGGGTAACAATCAACAAGAGTGTGGATTGGATTAATTCTATTTATTATAATCAGCAGAGATTCATAAATTATACAAGGGATATGATAAGAGGAATTGCTGAACACCTAGATGCCACCAGCAGAATGGCTTGGGAAAACAGAACATCATTAGATAAGATGCTCATGGAGAAGGGAGGTGTGTGCATGATGCTGGGCAGCCGTTGTTGCACTTTTATCCCTAATAATACTGCCCCGGATGGCACAGTAACTAGAGCACTGCAAGGACTTACCACCCTTGCCAAGGAATTGGCAGAAAGCTCAGGAACAGATACTTCCATCACATGGTGATTGGAATCTTAGTTTAGTAAATGAAAAGGAATGGTGGTATCCAAATTTACATCCTTGACCATAGTAGCAGGAGTTTTGACAGCCATCGGTTGTTGCATTATCCCCTGTGTGAGAGGACTAGTCCAGTGGTTAGTTGAAACCAGCACTACTGAAACAAATGTCCAAGGAGCCACCACCCTACTCAGATAAGATGATGATATTAGAGATGGAAAGCAAATAAAATGAAGAAGAGGAAGATATCTACAAAACTACACCTTAGAGAGAGTTTGAAAAAAATATATAAAGAAGAAAAGGGGGGAATTGTGGGAACTGCCGGGTCCTCCACCCGGGACGCAATAACCCCAAGCAGAGCTACAGGCTGGGAGATGAGTGGTTGGAGAGCTGCCTGTCAGAGAAGGACCTGGGAGTGATGGTTGATAGTCGGCTGAATATGAGCCAGCAGTGTGCTCAGGTGGCCATGAAGGCCAACAGCATCCTGGCCTGTATAAGAAGCAGTGTGACCAGCAGGGCTAGGGAGGTGATCGTCCCCCTGTACTCGGCTCTGGTGAGGCCGCACCTCGAATACTGTGTTCAGTTTTGGGCCCCTCGCTACAAGAAGGACATCGAGGTGCTTGAGCGAGTTCAGAGAAGAGCGACGAAGCTGGTGAGGGGCCTGGAGAACAAGCCCTACGAGGAGCGGCTGAGGGAGCTGGGATTGTTCAGCCTGGAGAAAAGGAGGCTCAGGGGTGACCTTATCGCTCTCTACAGGTACCTGAAAGGAGGCTGTAGCGAGGTGGCGGTTGGTCTGTTCTCCCACGTGCCTGGTGACAGGACGAGGGGGAATGGGCTTAAGTTGCGCCAGGGGAATTTTAGGTTGGATCTTAGGAAGAACTTCTTTACCGAAAGGGTTGTTAGACATTGGAACGCGCTGCCCAGGGAAGTGGTGGAGTCACCATCCCTGGAGGTCTTTAAAAGACATTTAGATGTAGAGCTTAGGGATATGGTTTAGTGGGGACTGTTAGTGTTAGGTCAGAGGTTGGACTCGATGATCTTGAGGTCTCTTCCAACCTAGAAATTCTGTGATTCTGTGATTCTGTAACAAAAATGGTGTATTTTGCATGGGAATTGGTAACATAAGCACAGGAAGTGCAAGGCATGTTGCTTCCTAGGTTTGCACAATGTATGGGGGGAAACAAGTACTGGATTGATATTCTATGAAAAAGCAGTGACTGGGTGTACACGAACAAAAGGCTAAAAAGCCATTAAAAACAGTAAGAAGGTTGCAAGATAAGAAGAAAAAGGGAGGAATTAAAGGTTGTAAACATTTGTATGAAACTAGCAACGAGTGCTGGATAGGTTGTGAACCTGTAGTACTCAGCCAACGAGGAACCAGGGGAGAGAGTAAGTATTGGGAAACCGGGCATAAAAGGTAAGTCTTTGATATTTAAACACCTTTATATGAACAGCTATCAAGTACTGTACTGCTTGAAAAGTGTTCACTAATCACATGTTTAACCAATTATAATACTTTCATAGAATTGTAGAATGGCTTGGGTTGGAAGGGTTCTTAAAGATCATCTAGTTCCAAACCCACTGCCATGGGCAGGGATGCCACCCACTAGGTTACCCAGGTCCCCATCCAACCTGGTCTTGAACACCTTGAGGGATGGGGCATCCACAGCATCTCTGGACCTGTTCCAGTGCCTCACTGCCATTACAGTGAAGAATTTCCTCCTAACCTCTAATCTAAATCTATCCTATTTTAGTTTAAGACCATTCCCCTTGTCCTATCATTGTCTACCTGAGTAAAGAGTCCCTTTCCATGCTTTTTAAAAGCCCCCTTTAAGTACTGAAATGTCGCAATGAGGTCACCCCAAAGCCTTCTCTTCTCCAGGCTGAACATCCCCAGCTCTCTCAGCATTTTTTTTTTTGTAGGAGAGGTGCTCCAGACCTCTGACCTTCTTTGTGGCCCTCTGGACTCATTCTAACAGATCCACATCTTTCTTGTGCTGGGGGGCCCAGACCTGGACACGGTATCCCAGGTGGGGACTCATGAGAGCAGAGTACAGCGGCACAGTCACCTCTCTCGACTTGCTGGCCACGCCTCTTTTGATGCAACCCAGGATACGGTTGGCCTTCTGGGCTGCAAGCACACACTGCTAGCTCATGTCACGCTTTCCGTCCACCAGAACTGCCAAGTCTTTTCACGTGGATTCCAACTCTGTGCGCTTATTGGCGGGGCGCACCAGGTATGAACCTATGGATAACACTGACCCCAGTTAAAATTCAAGACTGTGGTATGTATGGCCATCTTCAATCTCTTATTGTAGAACTGACAGCATTTTGTTCCAATATTTTTATATATATATATATATATATATTTTCCGTCACTTATATCTTTAGGGTTTTTATTTATTCAGTTTGGAAAAACAAAACAAAAAAAAGACAGGTTTCATTGCTTGGTTTCTTGCTGCAGTATTTCATTTAGAAAACAATGAAAAGTGACTTTCAAATCGAATTGTTTAAAATAAATGCCCTGTTTGTACCCTCATAAACTAGGATCCACAGAGCTGTTCCCAGACTGTCTGTGAAATGGTTTTGAGACTGCCAGTTACACTACCATGGAGCACATTCTTTCCTGATTAGTTTGTGTCCTTACCCACTTAGCAACTGCCCGCTCTCCACATCTGAGCTATCCTCATCACCACTGTGGCAAAGAAGTAACTGAACTAACTGCATCACAGAATTTGGCCTTCTGTTTTCTAAAACTCCGTTTTGTTACGAATTATTGTGTCCTTCTCACAACAGATGCTTTTTGTGGTAAAGCTCAACTGGCATTTTTTAGGAATCCTGATGTAAAGTACAATATTCTGTACTTCAGTAGAAGGTTTATGTTTTAGAGTGCATGATTTATGTTCCTGCCTGTGCACAGGGTAAATAGAATACTTGACTGTAATCAGTATATACAAGATTAGATTCAAACTTGAGAAACTACTCAGAATAACTGCAATCTATCTATGGGGTTTGCTGTGGTCCTGTCCCATCTTTTGAATCAGCATGTTGCTTAACATAGTTCTCTAATAAGCCACTTCAGGAGCTGATCTCGCTGGAAATTGCTTTTTATGTATACCTGGTTTTTGGTTTCATTCCCTGGAACAGCTTGCTGTGGGTTTGCGCAAGCACCTATATTGGCCTAACCAAGGGTGTTAAAACACAAAGGTAGAAGTAAGTGGACTGTGGAAGCGTGAACTTCATCTGTGAAATTTCATCTTTATTTTGGGGGTGGAGGGGAGGGAAATGAAGGACTACCTTGTACAGTGTAAGAAATAAAGATGTGTTTTTTCAGTGGAAAATTCCACTAACCTTGCATATTCAAAAGTGATTGTTCAGGCACAGCAGTGGGATTACATCCTCACAGAAGATGTTTCCTGACAAAAATGAGGAACCTGTCTGAAAAACCAGCTGAGACCGACCTTGTGGTTTGGACAAGAGCCAAGGAGCAGCTGAGTCTGTACAAAGGCAGGGGGTCAACTAGTGGTGATGAAGAAGAGTTATCAGCTTTCATCCCCACGACCTCCCGGATGACCACCACCAGTAGGCACTGCGCAAGCGCAGATGGGAGGAGTTTATGGAAATGACTTCTTGGAGCTAATTTTAATACAAAGCAGGGATAGGTTATGAATATGTATAGCCGTATTGGGAAACTTCATGCATGTGTAACTTTTTACTGCATATAACCAAAGCAAGTTGCCACATTAGGGTGCGCATGCCTTTGGGAGCTATCCTGCATGTGCCCGGCGCCAAAATAAACCACATACCTACTTTATAACTTATTTGCTTTGAGTTGTAGAGTTCTTCCACGAATCATTTTGGCGAGCCAGGCAGGAGGCTCTCTGCCTGCCCACGGGAGTGGCCACGCCACGGATGTCCTAGTGCGCACCGAGCACAATTCCCTGGAAGAACTCTGCTCTTCGGCCGCTCACTGCGGGGGCAGACAGTGACCTGCTGGACCGTGGACAAACAGTATGTTTTACAGTACAGGAAGGGCCTATAAGTCGTATGTGTGGCTGGGGCAGCAGTTAAATCACGCAGAAACATCTGGCATGCATCATAGTCCCTGTATGAGAGGAGGGTACCCTACAGGCTGACCGATAGAGCAGTCAGGGGGATTTGGTTACCAATGGAGCGGCCGCTAGCATTCTTGGGAACAGATCAAGCAAATCCGAGGTTACCGCTGCATCCCAGTTTTGGGAGCCAGGACAGACCTGCTAATGACTGTATAAGAAGCAGGAGAAGGGTAAGCGGGCCTCTCACAGTTGTGACAAGGTTACCTGGGTAATATTTACAGCTTCTGGAGGGATATTGATTGGAGTGTTGATATTGTATGAACTCACTTTAGGATAGAATAAATCTTGTAGTTAAAATATAATGAGAATAAGACATCCTCATGTATATTGTGTCTGCTAGCATCTTGTTGAAACTTGAGCTGAAACACACCAAAGGGGGGAAAGACAGATAATGGGATGCTGGCTGAAACTGGAGTTTGAGCTGAGGCTGAAACTTGAGATTAAAAACACACCAAATAGGGAAAGACAGATAACAGGTTGTCAGCCGAAACTGGTTCTGCAGCTTGGAAAACAGCCAACCCTGCTGACCCAGCATTTTTTAGCAAAAGGTGAAAAGTGCAGTGCGAGGAAGAAAGACCACTGCCCATGTCCTGAAGACCCCTGCCCACAATTCTTGGAAGAATCTGCGCAAGCGCAAAGGACTGCTAAGCTAATTAGCATACGAAGCGAGAGTAGGCGGGATTAGGTAACGAATACCTATAGGCGTTAATTGAATATTCATTGTTTTGCTGTATAAATATGAGAAAGTTTGTCACTTCAGGTATGCACGTTAGGCGGAGAGATCCCCCGTGCATCCAGTGCTGCCAATAAAGAATACTTCATCACTAAGAAAATTTCTGACTTCAATCTTCAAATCAGTGTTAATAATTGTATGTCTTATTTGTGGATGTCTGGGTATCTCATGTTGAAAGCATTTGTGTGTGTGTGTTTGAGACAAAGTATTGTTGTGAAGTGAGTTACTCCACGAGGAACACGTCCAGAGATGATACAAACAAGTTTGGTTATTGTTTTAAGTGATATATTCTTGTGGTATGAACGAGAATGCAAGGGGCCTCTTTGTGCTGTGTGAGTGAGACGCAGCATCACTGTGAAGCAAGTGCGGAGTTCTGATCCACAATTCCGTATTCTCCACGAGCGGAGCAGCTGGAGACGAAAGAAACGTGACAGGTTGAATGAATTTTTGTGCAGTTGGTTATTGTTATTCTTGTGGTGCTAGGGGCCTCTTTGTGTGATTGCGTGATTGTGCTGTGAGTGAAACGCAGCATCGCTGCGAAAGCGAGTGCGAAGTTCTGATCCACGGTTCCGTATTCTCCGCAAGGAGAACGACCAAAGACAAACGAAGCACATGACAGACTGAAAGGAAGTGCTGCTTTATCCAAGTGTTGATTGGTGGTGCCCAATATACGGGCCCGGCGGTGCATCTTCTAATCCTGTTTTTTATTCTTAAATGTTTTGAGTGTGACAAGGAGGAAGGCGGGAGCATTATCTAAGTAACAGTTTAGAAGTTTTGGTATATTCGCTGTGGTGTTTGGTCAGTTTCCCAAGTACTGGTGGGGGCGGGGGGCTGACTGATTATCAAAGAGGTAGAACAGAGAGAGTCACTTCTTTGGTGGTTTGGGCTTGAGCCCTGGGAATTTGGTAAGAAGGGGGAAAGCGAATTTATTTAGGCCTCAATACCTTTTTAAACCCCCATATTGATAGATATGTAGGAGTAATTCCTGGTTTTGTGTGAGCTTACTAACAAAGTGCATGAGAAAAATTGGCATTCGGCTTGAAATTCGGTCCTGCTGAAATGTAAATTTTGTGGAAGAGGTGGTATTGTTTGTCTGGAAGACTGAAGGCTGAGTGCTTCAGGTGTTTTCCTAAAGCCCTGTGGAATTATGATTGGAACTTGAAACGGGGTTCATTAGGAATCTGAAATAGTAAAGTTTGTATGTGGAAAAAAGAGTTTAATCCTAGAGAATTTGGACGTTTGGGAAGAAGATTAGGAAAAGATAGTAAAAACCTGCAATAAAAAGATTTGCATGGAAATTGAAACAAGTGACAGGAACTAATAAGGAATAGTAATAAATAAATAAATAAAATGGAATGGGAAATCAAGGAAATGGGTAATATCCAAAACAAAGACGTTTAAAAGAAAGCCTCCTTGGGTGCATATTGGCACATTGGAAGGATATAGTTAGAACTGGGAGCACAGAAAGCAAGAGGACTTTCATTAAGTATTGCATTCAATGGTGGCCACTATATAAGCTAAATGGCCACTTTATGGATCAATCGACTATAACACTATCTTGCAATTAATGTTGTTTTTGAGGAGAGAAGGGAAATGGGATGAAATGTTGTATACTGATATGTTGTTTCAGCATCTTGGAGGGAAAAGGAATGGAATTAAGTTGGCCCCTGACTGAGCCTTTGGTGTTGGCATTAGAAAAGTACAGGCTGGAGAAAGATAAAGGAAGTGTTAAAAGGGTTGTTGAAGGTGTTAAAGGTGTGGCATGTAGTATTTGACAGAGCTGTTTGAAGTTGAATGAGCAGGGAAAGAGGATGTAGGAATGTTAGTAGTTCCACCTCAACCCGAGGCTGAGATCTCACAATCACGGGTGTGAGCCCTCTGGGGCAGAGGGATCGTGATGGGTCCGAGTGAGTTGTCATGGAAACAGGAAAAGGCATATTTATTTGCAATGCTTGAAATTTAAATTGGGAAAAAAGATTGGAATTAGTCATTTTTTATACTTGCCCAGTTTGCCAAGGTCCTTCTTAGGAAGGGAGTTGCTGGAAAAAATGCATGCAAAAATTTCTTTTGAACAAGGAAAACTGGAAATAACCTTTTGACAAAATCAGAAAACAGTCAAGTTTGGTTCATGGTACTAGACTGAAAGGATGCCTTTTTCTGCCTGCCCATGGCAACTGAAAGCCAGAAATTCTTTGCCTTTGAATGGGAAAATCCTAATAGAGGATGGAAAAAACAGCTTACTTGGACAGTGTTACCACAGGGGTTCAGGAATAGCCCCACCATATATAGGAAACAACTAGCCTGTTATCTTGAAGCTTGAAAGACCCCTTCAGGAAAAGGGGACACTGCTGCAATACGCAAATGATAGCTAAAGAAGAAAAAAAGGAAGGGGTATAATGGACTTACTAAAGTATTTCAGCACTAATTCTGTGAACCCAGCCTCTTTCCTTAGTCGTGTTTACATCAAGACTGTGGACACGGTATACTCCAGCTGCCAGACGTTAAGGATATACCCCTAGAAGATGTGGAGGATTGGTATATAGATGGCAGCAGCTTCGAGGGATTTCACCTCACAGGATATGCGGTAACAAAAATCAGCCCCAAAGGTGGAAATCATCGCCTTGATAAGAGCTTTTCAGCTGGCAAATATTTGGACAGATTTGAAATATGTCTTTGGTGTGGTGCATGCACACGGGGCAATTTGGAAGGAGAGAGGACTTTTATCTTCCTCAATTAAACATGCAGAAGAGGCTGATAGCAGTTGTTAGGGAAGAAGGAAAAAGGAGGCCTGGACAGCTAGGCAAGGATCAATGTGCCCTATGTAAGAAATTTGGGCATTGGAAAAATGAATGCCCGGAACAGAAAATAAATGGAAAAGGGAACCGGGGAAGGGAGGTGGTGGTCGCGCGTGCAAAAGACAGCTGAAGAGGACCGAGGGAGTCTACCCCAGTAGATCCGCTGGTTATAAAAATGAAGCTGGGGAATGATGGAAAAGAGGTGGAACTTATGGTGGATAATAGGGTAACATATTCTGTTTTAAATAAAACATTAGTACTAATGGGGAATTATTACGTTGTAGTGAAAGGGGCAACTGTATAATTAGTGAAGAAGGAAATAGCCTGATAACTGAAAATTTCTTACAATTATACAATTACGGTTGCTAAAAGAGTGGTAGTCTGACTTCAACACTCCCATTTTACCTGTTCGAAAAATTGATGGATCCTATTAGGTCGTACGAGCTGTTAATCTTTACCCTGTGGTGGCAAACCCATGTACTTTACTAACATGCTTAACACCAGAGCTAACCTGGTTTATCATTTTAGATCTGAAGGATGCCTTCTTTTGCCTCCCTCTTCATGAAGCCAGACAGAAAATCTTTGCATTTGAGTGGAAAAGCCCTAAGAGTGGGCACAAAACACAGCTCACTTGGACAAGGTTGCCTCAGGGCTTTAAAAACTCGCCCACCTTGTTCGGAGAACAGCTTGCAAAGGACTTGGAGACCTGGGAAGCCCCACCAGGAGAAGGAAGGCTGTTGCAATACGTAGATGACCTCCTAATAGCTACCCAGACAGAAGAAGCATGTGTGGCCTGGACGGTAAGCCTCCTAAACTTTCTGGGACTCCAGGGGTACAGGGTATCAAAGAAGAAGGCTCAGGTGGTAAAGCAGAAGGTGATCTACCTGGGTTATGAGGTTAGTGCCGGACAACGGACCTTGGGGCAAGATCATAAGGAAGCGATATGAAACCCCGAAACCTGAGATAATAAAAGAACTGCGAACCTTTTTGGGAATGACTGGGTGGTGCAGATTGTGGAACAGGGACCTCCAATGGACAAAGGAGGCCATGCGAGCCTTTGACCAACTAAAGCAGCTCCAGCTCTGGGACTTCCAGATCTGAATAAACCATTCTTCCTCTTCTCCCATGAGAAACAGGGGATTTCTCTGGGAATACTAGCACAGGACCTGGGCCCATACCAAAGGGCAGTTGCTTATTTTTCTAAGCAGCTAGATGCTGCTGCACCTTGGGCCAGAAAATAACTGTGTCTCACACAGTGTCTGCAGTGCTGGAAGTAAAAGGTGGTCACTGGCTTTCCCCACAAAGGTTCCTGAAATACCAAGCTATCATGGTAGAGTAAGATGATGTAGAAATAGTGGTAACTAACATTGTCAACCCAGCTTCTTTCCTCACTGGAAACCAAGGGGAGCCAGTACACCACGACTGCCTGGAGACCATTGAAGCTACCTACTCCAGCCATATGTGTAAATCTGGTTCAGTGATGGGAGCAGCTACGTCATCAGTGGAAAACGACATGCTGGGTATGCAGTTACCACTTGCAAAGAAGTAATAGAATCTGGACCTTTGCCAACAGATACTTCTGCACAAAAGGCCAAGATAATTGCTCTGACTCGTGCCTTATAAATGGCAAAAGGAAAGAAACATCTATACAGACTCAAGATATTCATTTGGGGTTGTACATGCACATGGAGCCATCTGGAAAGAAAGAGAACTGTTGAACTTGCAAGGGAAAAACATCAAACATGCAAAAGAAATAATGCAACTATTGGAAACAGTTCAGCTGCCTGAAAAGGTAGCAATCATGTACATTAAGGCACACCAGAAGGTGAGCTCAGAATTGGAGGAAGGAAACGATCTGGCAGACAGAGAGGCAAAAGAAGCAGCAGAAGGTGGGGTAGCAACTGAAGGAGCCCTGATTCCAGATGGGCAGATTCCCCTTGAAGGTAAGCCTGTATATAGAAAATTAATCAAAAGTCAAAAGGGAGAGTATAACCAAGAGGGATGGGGTATTACTGAAGAAGGGAAGGGGAAGCTAGTCACCCCCTCCAATTTAATGTGGTCACTGGTAAGGGAAGAACACTGGAAAACACATTGGGGAATAGATGCCTTGTATAACTATCTAATTGGAAAAATTATTGTCAGGAACTTATATGCTACCATCACTGAAATAACTCAACAATGTGATGTTTGTCTCCAGACTAACTTCAAAAATAACCCCAAACCAAAACTGGATGAAATTGGAAAAGGCCATGGGCCTGGACAACAATGGCAGATTAACTTTTCTGAACTTCCAAGAAAAGGGGGGTATCAATATTTGTTGGTATTAATGGATATTTTTTCAGGTTGGCCAGAGGCGGTACCCACTAGAACTGTCAAAGCCCGAGAGATAACCAAGGTATTGCTACAAGAAATAATACCACGCTTCGGAGTTCCAGTTACCATATCTTCAGACCGGGGACCACACTTTATTTCAAAAATAGATTGGGAACTCCACACTCCATACCACCCTCAATTGAGTGGTCAAGTGGAGAAAATGAACCATTTGATCAAACAACGAATTGTAAAGTTAGGGCAAGAAGCTAACTTGCCCTGGCCCCAAGCTCTCCCGCTAGCATTGCTGCAGATTCAAACTAAGCCCCGAACTAAAGAAAAATTAAGTCTTTTTGAAATGCTTTATGGGAAACCATTTGAGGTCCAGGAAGGGAATGTCTACAATGTCTAGAAGGGAATGTTTAAAGGTTGGGGAAAAGACGCTGACTACCTATATGGTGGTTTTGAATAAGCAACTTAGAGAAATAGAAAAATATGTGGCTGGAACTCAAAGTAGAGAGCTGGATGGACCGGTGCATGACATACAGCCTGGAGATTAACCACAGTGGGATCATTAGGGAAGGAAGCGAAGGCGTTTTCCCAGTTGAAATCAGAAAGGCTGTTTGGGACAATGCCAATGATTTTGAGTGGAAGTTCCAATCTTGGTGGACTCTGGTAAATTTTACCAATGATCCCACTGTTAACATGGCTACTGCCTTTGTGCTTACTATACGTAATGCCACATTTTGTCATCCACCCCATCACTGCACTAGGATTAAACCATGAGGAGACAGTGCTCTATCCTTCGGAGCATAGAACATAGTCACGGATGGGGAGTGGGAAATGGCAGACTGTAAATCTGGGATCATGTGTTACCCGGGAAGAACAAGTTTTTATCTGTGAAAGCAACACAACTGATGCTCGGGATGAATGTCTTGACACTGAGCAAGGTGTTTGCCACTTTGAATTCATCCAAATACTAGTCAAAAAACTGGGCTTAAGTAGATAAGGGAAATATAACTCTTCCTAGCAAAAATCTTTCTAACTTTTGAATTTGTAATTGTCGGGTGTGATTTTTATATTTGGCACCAGTGGTATCCCACCAGTTGATCAAGTCTAACAACACAATGTAGTTAAACACCAAGACCTGATCAAAATTTTAAAATGGTGAAAAGACATTAATTACTGTCCATCTCTACACCAAGGTAGTAAGTAAGGTTTTACAAAGAGTGAAACAAGATGGGGATCATCATTGGTGGGATACACTCCTCGGATGGTCCCCAACAGCTGCAGAGATCCTAAATACATTGTGTCATCCAATTATCATTTTGCTGACACTGGTTGGGGTAAGCCTGGTGTTGTCACTCATATTACTAATTTGGAATTGCAAAATGCTGCAGTTACTGTCTGTACTCACTTCGATATCTCGGGCTCACAGTGTGGCATTGAGAGATACTTACCAATGGAGTTGGGAATCTTTACTATGAGTAAAGAATTTACTAACTTTTTAGAAAAGGGGGACTGAGAGAGGGAGTTAAGAGAATCTTAGTAGATGGGATGCTGATTAATGAATACCTAGATTGTTGTATTGAACTAGTAGATGTTGCTGCTAGCTATTGTGCAAATTAACTGAAGCAAGAAGTTTTGGGGCCCCTCACAAAGGATAGCTCCTGATAAAGATGAAGAACCTGTCTCAAGAACTGGCTGAAACCTCTCCTGTGGTTTGGACAAAGGCGAAGGATTTAAAAGCGCAAGCGCCAGGGAGAAAGGTAAAAAGTTCAGATATGAGGAAGAGGAAGGAAGAGCCTTACTTCATCTTAAGAGACCACCAGAGATGACCACCAGATGCAGGTGCAGATGGGAGGACCACATGTAGATTAGTTTTCAAGAACTAATTTTAATATGAAGCAGGGATAGGGCTATGCATATGCATAGGCGCATTGGGAAACTTCATGCATATGTAACTCTTTACTGCATATAACCAAGGCAAGTTGCCACATTAGGGCGCGCATGCCTTTGGGAGCTATCCTGCATGCGCCCGGCGCCGAAATAAACATACCTACTTTATAACTCATTTGCTTTGAGTTACAGAGTTCTTCCATGAATCATCATGATATAAGGAAAGAGTAAAGAAGGGTGAAAAACACCGCTGGTGGGACACTGTTTGGATGGTGTTGTGGTTTAACCCGGCCGGCAGCTAAACACCACACAGCCGTTCGCTCACCCTCCCCCCTCACTCGCTGGGATGGGGGAGAGAAACGGAAAAGTGAAACGAGAGTTGAGATAGAGACAGTTTATTAAGATAGGAAACAATAATAATAATAATAATAATAATAATAATAATAATAATAGTGTGTATGAAACAAGTGATGTACAATGCAATTGCTCACCACCCGCTGACCGATGCCCAGTCTATCCCGAGCAGCTGGCCCCCCCAACCCGGCTAGCTACCCCTATATATTGTTTAGCATGATGTCAGATGGTATGGAATACTCCTTTGGCCAGTTTGGGTCAGCTGTCCTGGCTCTGTCCCCTCCCAGCTGTTGCTGTACCCCGAGCCTGCCTGCTGGCAGGACAGAGGGAGGAGCTGAAAAGTCCTTGGCTTGGTACAAGCACTGCTCTGCAACAACCAAAACATCGGCATGTTATCAGCATTCTTCCCATCCTAATCCAAAACACAGCATTCCACCAGCTACTAGGAGGAAACTGTCCTAACTGAAACCAGGACAGATGGTTGCGAACTTCCACAGGAATCCTCAACAAGATGCTTCACCCTGTTACTGTTTTGTTAATACTCAATGCATTATGTTTTATACTAACAATTACTTTGCTAAATTTTGGGTTATGATTAAACTTTTACTATCACTAAAATGTACATATACTCGATAATACTCATCACAAGAACATAAGTGATACACCCGATACATTCCAACTATAATGAAGCTTGAGTGAATATAGTCATGGGGTGGATTATATGGAATAATTGCCTGAGGTGACTTGGAAATTAAACTGATATTTACATTTTAAAGAAAAGGTACAGCATTGAAGAAGCTTCCAGGGTGGAGTGTAGCTGCACTACCTAAACGCTCCCTAGGCCTCCAACCTAAATGTTAATTGCACTGGGGGAACCTGGTGTGCTGACTCTAAGGAATAGTATGGAGTGTAGAGAAGAGTGGAGAAACTGTGGCTAGGCTCTGTGACAAGATGGGGACTTGATTGTGCTAGTACACACTGAGACCAATAAGCTGCACATTCGCTACCCTGAGCCAATGACCTGTCATGTTTTTGACAAAATGCTGTACTCTAGTGAACTTTGCTGATTATATCACTGTACTACCAAAACACACCTCCATCATAACAGCTACCCACCTCCAAGGTGTGACCAACCCTCACTGAGCATACGCTCTGAATTTCTCGTAGCCTATACCTTTAAACGAAAATGAGAAAAACTTCACCAATCATAACCAAGATATGCATGACTAGTCACTCAAGCTCCACCCAAAAGACAGAAAATAATATAAATTGGTTTAAGAGAGAGGGGAAGTGAGGGAAGATACAAGAAGGGCCGAAAGGTAGACCTGGGGAACTACAGGCCTGTTAGTTTAACATCAGAGCCAGGGAAGCTCATGGAGCAGATTATCTTGAGTGTCATCATGTGGCACTTGCAGGGCAACCAGGCGATCAGGCCCAGTCAGCATGGGTTTATAAAAGGCAGGTCCTGCTTGACAAACCTGATCTCCTTCTATGACAAAGCGATGCGCTTAGTGGATGAGGTAAAGGGCTGTGGATGTGGTCTACCTTGACTTCAGTAAGGTTTTTGACACTGTTTCCCACAGCATTCTCAAGAAACTGGCTGCTCATGGCTTGGACTGGCGTAGCTTCATTGGGTTAAGAGCTGGCTGGATAGCCGGGCCCAAACAGTTATGGGTAATGGATGTGATAAATGATTGAGTCCCAAATAGGATTCCAATTAAAGTTTGCAATCTATTAAACGAATAGAGGCAAGCAAACAGCGCTGGGTGCGCCAGGAATCTCTGCTCCACCAAGACGCACACCTGTTACATCAGTTAGCTGTTTTTTTATGCTCCTAGACTAATACATATTCATCACTATTCCTAGAAAAGGCAGGGTTAGTATAATTAGTTCCCGGAATCCGAACCTTCTCCCGGATGCATGCGTATTAGTGTCTGGGGGTCGCTCGTACTGAAGGCTCATAGTCTTCCTCCCAGGCTTTGTCCTTCAACTCCCCCTTTCTCCTTATTTGGTGACATCTTTGTCAGATATCCGAGGCTTGCACAGTGTCCCATGCAAAAGTCAGCATTTTCTTAAAAATTCCTTGGTTCTTATCTCCCAGACCCGAATCTCAATGTTCGTCCTTCAAACCCTCTATTTACATGAATTGCTGGACCCTTCCTTCTTCTGATACAAGAGCTATGTACACTAATCACTCTGTTTTTCTTAGGTAGAAGGTTATATTTCATCATGGGGCCCTAGCATTGTTCCATACTGACACAAATCAAATTAACACATTTCACAATCCCCCATTTCCTTTTATCATGGTATTGATGCATGTTTCCTCTTCAATCTTTGCTAGTAACAATTGGATCTCATTAGTCGGTTCTTGGGGTGGAGTCCATTTCTTAAGCATCATTATTGACACATCACCTTTCTTCTCTACTGAATTTATCACAAATTGGGTAATATTTACTATTTGGCGTATCAATAATGTAAAGCAAGGTATCATACAAGGTATAAATGATAACATCATTACACCACATAAAAATAAAAATAACATCCTTTTAACCCATGGTCCACCAGGCAGCCATGAAAACAAATCCCAATCCATACCCCTCCAAGTTTGTACTGGGACGTGGGCTAATTTTCTAATTTCCTTTGTTATCTGTTTAACCACTTTTCCATTATCATCAATTTGTAAACAACAATTAGAATTGTTCAGTTTTTCACACACCCCCCTCCCCCTTCTGCTAGTAAATAGTCTAAAACCATTCTATGTTGAAAAATGGCATTCCTCATCTGGGTGGATTGATCAGCCAAAAGATCCAAAACAGTCGCTGTTTGGTTATAAATTTCGAGGACAGCTTGCAACCTAATTATTCGATTCAAATTATAAATAGGTTCCTGGGCTCGTTCGGGTTCCAGGTAGCTGGTCCGTAATTCTGTATGTTTCTTTCAGAAGGCCATTCATTCTCTCCCCATTTTTGAGCACTACCCCCGGCTAAGGAAGCATCAATGGATCGTTTTATCCTATTCAGATCATCATATAACCTTATTCCTAAATTATTCCCTTGTATTTGTGACAATAAAAAGAACAAGGGTTTTATGTACCCCACATAGCATATTCCTGACCAGTTTTCGGGTAGCTTCTTGTAGGCATGTTTGCCACACACCCAATAATGTCCCTTTAGGGCCCACGTCCTGTTTGGAAAAGGGCCATCCCATCCTTCTTTATTCTTTGGAGCATGAAAATACAAAGTGTCTTTGTTACCGAGTGGTCCTGTTACAATGTCTTTTCCATATGTACACCTCCAAGCTCCTGCATTGAATTTCCACTCACAATTACAATCAAGTCCTTTTTGGCAACCTGTCATATTATGAGCTGACCAGAAATGTTTAAAGAACACTCATTTTGCCATTTCCAGAGGTGGACCCTTACCACATGCTGTTGTTTAGTGGTGTTATCATGCTGAGAGCTCAAGATCTGACTGTCAAATTGTCCCATCGCTTGTGCTCTTGCCATGGCTTCACATCCAGATCCAGAAAATTCCCTATAGGAGCATTTCAGCCAAGTCTAGTTTTTCAGCTGGACATGTGTGGCGTTCCATTTCCCACTACGTGCTGTGCAGTTTATAGGTCTACATTCACGATCGGTACAATCATATCCAGGGGACAGAGTCCACTTGCAAATGCTTTTTCCTACCGCTACTGTTCCGGTTCTGTTTAAACAGTATATACCCTAATCTGACGAATGCAATTGCCATGGGCTTCCTTCCTCTTTCCAAAACTGTGTCCCATTATGAACTTCACTCAATTTACTAACCCACCACTTGGGTTCGACTGGGTCAGCTACCCAGGGCCAACTTTCAGCTCCCCCCGTGTCCTCCACAAACTCAGCAGTTACGAAGGTTATATTTTCCACAGACTCCTCCTTCTTGTGCTAGCAAATAGTCCAAAACTAAGCAACTTTGATACAAAGCAGGTCTCATCTTGATATTTTGTTTTGCAATTAATCCGAGTGCATCTCCGGTTTTATTCACAACTATTAGATTTTTAGCAACTGTGGGGATTTCATATTTTACTCCTGTTTCCATTTCATAATGGAATGAGTTGAATAACAGTCTATGTTGCACTGACTCTTCTGTCACCTTCTCTGCATAGAGCATACTGAGTTAGGTTAAAAATGCAGCTTCCTATTTTCTGGCCTTTACAGTCATAGACATTATGATACACCAATGTTTGGGAGCTCAACCATCCTTTTCTAGTAGTTACTATACATTGATTGCAGTTGTTGGCCGTAGCTTGGGCCAAGAAACTCACCCCAAGTAGGACTAGAAGAGGTCTGGTAAGGGCCAGAATGATCGGCGGTCACAGCCCAAAGGGGTTGCAGCCCTTGGCAGACCTTCCCAGCCGCAGCACCAGTTCCCTATCCGGTCTTGCCCTCTTCCCGAATCTTAAAGGGGTATACACTGTGGATAGCCTACTGTTACCTTCAGGGGATAATGCTTAACTGATCCCTGTTATTGATAAATCTTTTCCCTTAATAGGTATCTATTCAAGAGTTTCTCTGTTTACTAATTTTACAGGAGTAATTACAATAAAATTCCCACAGCAACTTAGCTTATACTCTCTGATGAAGGCTTCTTCAAGTCTGTCTGATGGTTAGTTTAGTTTCTCCTGGTTCAGATGCTGTGGTGGTTTTACTCGGGTGGGCAGCCGAGTTCCACCACAACCGCTCTCTCACTCCCCCTCCTCAAAGAGGAGCGAGGAGAAAATACGATGAAAGGGGCTCAAGGGTTGAGATAAGGACTAGGAGATCGCGCAATAATTATCGTGACGGGCAAAACAGACTCAGCATAGAGAGAAAGTAAGATTTATTGCTTATTACTAACAAGCTAGAGAAGTGAGAAACAAAGGAAAGAAACCAAAAGCACCTTCCCCCCCCATCCACCCTCTTCCACCTCCTCCCCCCAAGCGGCGCAGGGGAACAGGGGAATGGGGGTTATGGTCAGTCTACAGCACTTCTTCTCTGCTGCTCCTTCTCGGTCACTCTTGTCCCCTGTGCTGTGGGGTCCCACCCACGGGATGCAGTCCTTGCCAAACTGATCCAGCGTGGGCTGTCCACAGGCAGCAGCTCTTCAAGAACTGCTCCATATATGGGTCCGTACCAAGGGGTCCATCCCTTTGGAGCAAACTGCTCCAACCTGGGTCCCCCACAGGCAGCAGCTCCTGCCGGGTCACCTGCTCCTGCGTGGTCTCCTCTCCACAGGCTGCAGGTCCGGCCCGGAATCTGCTCCGGCAGGGGTCTTCCACAGGCCGCAGTCTCCTTTGGGGCACAGGCTCCACCGTGGTCTCCTCCACAGGCTGCAGCGTGGAACCCTGCTCCACCGTGGTACTCCATGGGCTGCAGGGGGACATCCTGCTTCACCATGGTCCTCACCACAGGCCGCAGGGGACTTCTGCTCCGGCGCCTGGAGCACCTCTCCCCCTCCTTCTTCACTGACCTTGGCGCCTGCAAGGCTGTTTCTCACTCCTCTCACCCTCCCAGCTGCTGAGTGGCACAGCATTTTTTTCCCTGTCTTAAATATGCTCTCACAGAGGTGCAAAACAACATCGCTTATTGGCTCAGCTCTGGTCAGCAGTGGGGCCCTTACCAAACATGGGGCAGCTTCTAGATCCTTCTCACAGAAGCCACCTCTATGGCCCCCCTCCTACCAAAACCTTGCCACGTAAACCCACTACAGATGCTACTTTCCACTCTTTCACTGGACCTTTTACTTGTGACACGTGTCCTTCCTTTCTCAACAGTTTTCACAGCTGTTTTGGCTTCAGCTTTGTGAGGTCTCTCAGCTTTTTACACAGGGCAGGAAACTGGGTTGACTTAGATGATCTGCGCACGAGCACTACTGGGAAAAGACTGGCTGCTGACCCATCACTCCTTCCATTGTCTCAGCATACTTCCCACAGACGTATGGCATTAAGAAAACTCTCTTAGTGTCCTGGTTTCAGTTAGGATAGAGTTAATTTTCCTCCCAGTAGCTGGTAGGGTGCTGTGTTTTGGATTTAGGATGAGACTAACGTTGATAACACACTGGTGTTTTAATTGTTGCAGAGCAGTGCTTACACTAAGCCAAGGGCTTTTCAGCTTCTCGCTCTGTCCTGCCAGCGGGTAGGCTAGGGGTGCAGCAAGAGCTGGGAGGGGACAGAGCCAGGACAGCTGACCCAAACTGGCCAAAGGGGTATTCCATACCATCTGACATCATGCTAAACAATTAATATGGGGTATCTGGATGGGGTGGAGGGCCCAGCTGCTCTGGGATAGGCTGGGCAATGGTCAGCGGGTGGAGAGCAATTGCATTGTGCATCACTTGTTTCATACACATTATTATTAGTGATACTATTATCATTATTATTATTATTTTCTTTTATGTTCTCTCCTAATAAACTGTCTCTATCTGAACCCACATGCCCTTACTTTTTTTCCCATTCTCTCCCCCACCCTGCTGCGGGGGAAGGGTGAGCAAATGGCTGTGTGGTGTTTAGCTGTCTGTTTGGTTAAAACACAATGTCTTAAAGGGGCAGAGACAGTTCAGTACTGAAAGGAAGGAAGCTCTTTGCCAACTCCCAGAACCTCAAAATGTTTGTGTATTAAGAGCTTTCCTGGTGGAATGGTAGCGCATGTGGATTCCTAATTACGGACTGATGGTGAAACTTCTATGTGAATTGTTAAAGTTATCCCAGGGCTCCATTCAGTGGACTAATGAAAGTCAGAGTGATTTGCAGAAATCAGACTCTATAACCTCAGAATAGTTATAAAGGACGTATGTTTATTCGGCACTGTGCACACATGCTAGGCGCAAGGGGGATAACTCCACCTAACTTGTGCACCAAAGGTTACTAGTAGTGTGTTTATATGATTCGTGGAAGAACTCTACAACTCAAAGCAAATGAGTTATAAAGTAGGTATGTGGTTTATTTTGGCGCCGGGCGCATGCAGGATAGCTCCCAAAGGCATGCGCACCCTAATGTGGCAACTTGCCTTGGTTATATGCAGTAAAGAGTTACACATGCATGAAGTTTCCCAATATGGCTATACATATTCATAACCTATCCCTGCTTTGTATTAAAATTAGCTCCAAGAAGTCATTTCCATAAACTCCTCCCATCTGCGCTTGCACAGTGCCTTCTGGTGGTGGTCGTCAGAGGGTCGTGGGGATGAAGGCTAGTAACTCTTCTTCATCACCACTTGTTGACCCCCTGCCTTTGTACAGACTCAGCTCCTCCTTGGCTCTTGTCCAAACCACAAGGTCGGTCTCAGCTGGTTTCTGAGACAGGTTCCTAATTTTTATCAGGAAACATCCTCTGTGAGGGGCCCCGAGACTCCTTGTTTCAGTTAATTTGCACAGTAGTAAGCAAAGATGCTCAGTAACATCTATTTTAATGTGATTAAACAAGCCCCCATTCTTCTGTCCCTGGCTTCACTAGGAGAAAAGGTAAAGAATGAATTTGTTAGTAGTTTACAAGAGATGGTTCCTGAAGTACAAAGATGACTGAAATGCTGAGCAGAAATACCAGATTAGGCTTACGACTAGTACTCCTATCATGTCAGAAGCCAGTGTTACACAGTAGAGCGAAGTGATAAAATCAAAATCAACCTTAAAACAGCCCCCAGAGATGATAAACAACAAAACAGGAAGCATATACAGAAAGTAAAGGAGTACATAACACCCCTGAGCCACCCCTGAGCTTCAGGGACATGGTTTAGTGGGTGACATTGTTAGTAGGGTGATGGTTGGACCAGATGATCTTGAAGGTCTCTTCCAACCTTAATGATTCTATAATTCTATAACACAACTCTGTGAGCAAATACAACAACTTTGAGAGCAAATAAATCAACTTTGTGGCCAGAAGCTACTAAACAAATATCATATAGCAAATTAAAAGCAAATTTGTTCCCTCTAACATGCTCTGGTCAGATCTATTGTTATCCCAACCCTTTGTGCTGCACATTGGGCACCAAAAGGACTGTTGTGGGTTAACCTGCCAGGCAGCTAAGCACCACACAGCTGTTTGCTCACTCCCCCCACAGTGGGATGGGGGAGAGAATAGAAAAAAGGTAAACCTGCAAGAATCCATGGGTTGAGATAAGAACAGTTTAATAAGAAAAAAAAAAAAAAAAGAATAAAAAGCAGGTGATGCACAGTACAATTGCACACCATGAGCCAACATATGCTTAGCCAGTCCCCAAGCAACAGCAGTCCTCCCCCCAGCCAACTATCCCCAGTTTTTATTGTTCAGCACGATGTCATATGATATGGAATATCCCTTTGGCCAGTTTGGGTCAGTTGCCCTGGTTCTGTCCCCTCCCGAGTTCTTGTGTACCCCCAGCCTCCTTGCTGGCAGGACAGCATGAGAAGCTGAAAAGTCCTTGAATCTGTGTAAGCACTGCTCTACAACAACTAAAACATTGGCGCATTATGAGCATTATTCTCATCCTAAATCCAAAAGACAGCACCATACCAGCTACTAGGAAGAAAATTAACTCTGTCCTAGCCAAAACCAGGACACCAGCCCAACGTTAGTGTGAGAAACAATCTGTAGCCAATAACACCAGCTCAGGCGAGGATCTCAGTGAAGTAGCATTTTTATGTGCGATTGCAATGGCCGGTGTCCTGCAAGCAGGAGTGCCCAGCAAAAGTATATCATAACCTTATAATACCCTATTACCCAATGCTTAATTCCTCCCGTTTCCTTGTTGGCCAAGTACTACATGTTCACAAACTACTCATGCTTATTACTATGCTGTATAGGTACATTTTTTTCCCCCTATATTTGGCTCTGGTGAGGCCGCACCTCGAGTACTGTGTTCAGTTTTGGGCCCCTCACTGCAAGAAGGACATGGGGGAGCTCGAGCGAGTCCAGAGAAGGGCTACGAAGCTGGTGAGGGGTCTGGAGAACAAGTCTTATGAGGAGCAGCTGAGGGAGCTGGGATTGTTTAGCCTGGAGAAGAGGAGGCTCAGGGGCGACCTTATTGCACTCTACAGGTACCTTAAAGGAGGCTGTAGCGAGGTGGCGGTTGGTCTATTCTCCCACGTGCCTGGTGACAGGACGAGGGGGAATGGGCTAAAGTTGCGCCAGGGGAGGTTTAGGTTGGATATTAGGAAAAACTTATTTACAGAAAGGGTTGTAAGACACTGGAATAGGCTGCCCAGGGAAGTGGTTGAGTCATCATCCTTGGAGGTCTTTAAAAGACGTTTAGATGTAGAGCTTAGGGAGATGGTTTAGTGGATGATTTGTTAGTGTTAGGTCAGAGGTTGGACTCGGTGATCTTGTAGGTCTCTTCCAACCTAGACTATTCTGTGATTCTGTGATTCTGTAATTTTATTTGACTAACCTTTATTTTCTCCTTTTCCTTTTTTCCCTTCTTCTTTTGTGACTAGGGGGCCTGTGATTTTTTGTTTTTACTGATTTTGCACTACTTGTCTTGTTTTTCTTAGCTATCCTCTTTATTTTGGGACATTTGGACCTTCCACTGTCCCTTTATCTGCTTAACTTACTCCCCACTGTAATGCCTGTGACTTGCAGAAAACTGACTCCACAATCAGTAAGACTGTAAAATAGGTATGTTTATTCAGTGCTGGGTGGCACAGTAGTCCCACCAAAGTTGGGCGCCCGTAATGCGGCAACTTGCTTTGGTTATATACAGTGAAGAGTTACATATGCATGAAGTTTCCTAGAATGCCTATACATATGCATAACCTGTTCCCGCTTAGTATTAAAATTAGCTCCAAGAAGTCATTTCCATAATCTCCTGTTATCTTGAGGCCTTGCATTGTTTGACATTCTTTATCTTGTCCTTTTGAAAACAATTCTCCTTATCTCTGAGCCCTTGGTCACAGTCCAAACCATAAGGTTGGTTTGATCTGGTTCGCCTAAGCGCAGCACAGGCACAGTACATTGCAAATGTAGCACATATTAAGCAATGAGTGTTGTCTATATATTTATACTTAATCAGTCACTCTCTAATTTCTAATCCCATGTTTCACCTGCACAATCACTTTTGAATAGGCAAGGTTAGTGGAATTTTCCACTGCAAAAACACAACTTTATTTCTCACATTAGGGGATAGAGGACTTTCTCCTGCCCTACATAGGGAGAGGGGAAGGCATGCACATGCACAAAGACAGATCTAATACATGAACAGGCACTTGCTAGGAATCGTCCCCCCCTTCCAGTCAGGGCCGAGACTGATAAAGTAGACCTTGACACCTCTTACGAGGGGGACACCTCGCTCGGACAACAAGCGGTGGCAGCCCCCTTGTCCCACCGCTGCTACTTTGCAGGGAAGGGGAGACCAAAAGGGAGTTTGTTGCCGTGCTTGCCACCTCTCGTGCGCTGTCCGGTCGGCAGGGACTCCGGCTGCCGCCAACTGACTGGGGGCGGGCGGGAAGGGGGAAGTGATGCTGATCGCCACCAATTCAGAACCTTCCGCGGTGTAGCCCGACTCCCGCCTCTTTCCTTCCGCCTGCTTGCAGAACCACGACCGGGGATCCGCAAAGTCCGGGGAGGACGGCTTTGAAGATCGATCGGATCCCCTTCGCCAGGTGGGAGAGGCGGATAGAGGAGTCGGGCTCACCAGAAGATTGGTGGCTCCTTCTGCCGTCTCTCCTCTCCCTCCTCCTGCGCTGTCGCCTGCCGCCTTCTTTTCCTTCTCCCCCTCCCCCATCGCTGCCGCAGCCGTCTCCCCCCTCCCCCCCCCCCCCAAGCTCCCTTTCTTCTGTAGTCTCCCCCGATCCACTCCAGCTTCCTCAGCTTCGCCATGAACGGGGGCGCCGCTCATTTACAACAGCCGCCTCCCCCCACCCTCTGCCAGCAGCCGCCGCCACTCCTACACAGGCCGAGCCTCCCGGAGCAAGGAACTCAGAGCCAGGGTAGAGGCGGCCACATCGCTGCCCCGGGCAACAGAACCCCTGTGTCAGGTAAGTGGGTGGCGGGGAAGTATTTTGGGGCGGGGAAGTATTTTGGGGCAGAGAGGGATATTTTCTCTCCAACCCCTCTCCCAAGGACTACCCCTTTGTTCATCTTCTCCCCCAAAGGTCCCGGAAGTTGACACCCTCCACAACACTTCAGTGGAGTTGTGCCCGTCCCGCCGGGTATGTGTCTCCATGGGAGGCACGACGGGTGTCTGGACGCCAGGCGGTAAAACACTCAGGGAAGCGGGGAGAGATCGGAGTCGTGATATTGATCTCCATCTTTGGGGTGTCTTTGCCCTCAGTGCTTGTGACCTTATTGAGTGGTTGCCCCGTGGCCCCGAGGGTGCTGAGTCCCCGGGGGTGACATGGGAGCAGCAGCGCACACGGGGGAGATGTTGAGGCCCCCAGAAAAGGGACCGCGTAAAAACTGCAAGGGTCATACCAAAACAAGTAAACTTGTTGGGGATCTTGTTCAAGTTTTGTACCTCCTAGCAAACAGCTGAAGCTTTGGAGCATGTTGGGGAAAAGAGAAAGAGGATTACCAAGACCGAGGGTCTCTGGAGTCTCCAGGAGTGTTGAGGAACCATTTCCTTCTCTGTATTTTCTCCTTGTATTTCTGGTGTTTGAATCATTGAGTGGAATGTACTGCTGGAGAGTTTCTGAACTGTCTTGCTCCGGATGACTCAAAGGGGTGCATGGATCCTGCCACAGAGCCCGAGTTGGGTGTTAGGATAGAAGCATTTAAAATTATTCCATTATTTGAGACCTTTCAGATATACTTTTCAGATATACTTTTTTTTTTTTTTTTTTTTTTTCTTAGCAGCAGGTATGGCATTATAAATTACACTGTTGGAGAAGAGATGCTGTAATTAAATTTGATAGGGCACATTTGTTCTTGTACAATTGTTGCTAATATAGTATCTGTG
>MU016693.1:460966-488811 GCA_011076525.1 Nettapus auritus | reverse complement strand
TCCTTCGGGGCACAGGCTCCACCGTGGTCTCCTCCACGGGCTGCAGCGTGGAACCCTGCTCCACCGTGGTACTCCATGGGCTGCAGGGGGACATCCTGCTTCACCATGGTCCTCACCACAGGCCGCAGGGGACTTCTGCTCCGGCGCCTGGAGCACCTCTCCCCCTCCTTCTTCACTGACCTTGGCGCCTGCAAGGCTGTTTCTCACTCCTCTCACCCTCCCAGCTGCTGAGTGGCGCAGCGTTTTTTCCCTGTCTTAAATATGCTCTCACAGAGGTGCAAAACAACATCGCTTATTGGCTCAGGTCTGGTCAGCAGTGGGGCCCTTACCAAACATGGGGCAGCTTCTAGATCCTTCTCACAGAAGCCACCCCTATGGCCCCCCTGCTACCAAAACCTTGCCACGTAAACCCACTACAGACCCGAGGGAGGCTGTGTAACCCAATTATCTTACACTCCTTGTATGCAACATTTCAACATCTGTGAAGTTGGGGTGCCTTGTCATTTGTCTAGACATGCATAGTTGAAATGTGACTTTAATGTTGCTACTTGATTTTAGTTGTGAAATAATTGTGCTATTCTTATTGAAGGTATCATTCTGTTGTTTCTTGATGCATGCAGAAAGGAAGAATAACAGTGAATGACAGAAAATAGGAAAAGAAAATTATTTAACAAGGAAATTCTTTGTCAAATTATATATCAGAGGTGCTCTGATATTTTATCCTATGAAGGACTAACAATGCTACATTTGAAATGTTATGCCAAATAGCAAAAGAGACCTTAGAGCAAACAAAGGAGTGCTGGCATATTCAAAACTTAGTTCCCCCCGAAGTGTAAGCTGTTAGTAACTTCTGTTGATTGTTTTCTGTACAGCATTTAGCAGAGAGACTTAGCTTGGGGTCTTAGCTGTGCTGTGTACAAAGAATAAACAATGAAAGTTCAAATGCACGGGGAACTGTGTTGTCTAGTCATTCAGAGAGCAGAGTGAGAATTTTGTCTAAGAACAGTGAGACTGTTTCAAGCTAACACTTCAGTAGTTCTCAGAAACAGATGGAAGATCATTTGTTGTGAGACTTCAGTGCATCTGAAGAATTGTAGAGAGACAATTGTCAAGTCTGGTAGGATTGTAGTCTTATCAGTTTGCTAGTTATACCAGCCACTGGATGCTGGCAGGGTTGGAGCTGTATTGTTGTGGTTGGAAATAACGGAATAAGGATAAGTACAAAAAACGGTCATACTCATCAACTGAAGAAGCAAATCAAAAAGGCATTATGATATATAATTTATCATATACAATATAATATACTTAGTCTAAAGATATTCCACACTATTATTTTTAAGCTTCTGCTTTGTTGTAGACAGATGCTCCATATAGTAGAAACTGTAATGAATGAGATTACTTTAAATTTGAAACAGAACCATAAAAACAAGAGGGGGGTTGTAAAGATATATACTTCTAAAATAAAAATAAAATAGTTGTGGTTATTATGAAAATTAATAGCAATAAATATTTATGAACACATACATTTCTTAAGAGATTAATACATTGTCCTTTTCCTATCTTACAAAGTCTGTTAGCCATGGTTATTAAATTTAGCCAGCACCAATGGTCCCAACTTGCTCCATGATCCCAAAGTAAAATATTTTTATTTAGATTCTTATTCTGATTCTACTATCAGAGTACAAGCATGTCTGAGAAAATAAACCACGCTATCCTTAATAATAATAATAATAATAATAAAGCTTTTTTCTGTGAAGGAAAAGCCTAAAAAAAGACAGTACTTTATAAGTAAGTATTTTAGGCTATAGGTTTTTAGATTAAATAGCTGTGAAACACTTAATTTAAAATCTGCTTAGCAATACAAATGAATAGACAGCCATAATTTAAGCCTCACCAGGTGCTCTAATGATTCCTTCCTTAATGTGAGAAGTAATTCCATTTCCACTGAAGCTTTTTCCTAATCCTATTTTGAGCAGAAATTGCCAGTTGTTTTAAATTCTTAAGACTATTTTCTGTGAAAGAATTAGCTGAAAATATTCAATACGTTATACTTATGATCTCAGTAAAATACAACTTCATAATGTTGGGTAATTTGTTTCACATTCCAGCAGGCACAAAATTTGACAGATTTGTATGAATTTATCACAAGCAGCTGTGGGAAGTAAAAATAGGTGTAAAAGATGGTTTTTAATAAGATCCAGGACAGTAGTCATTTAATGTTGGATGTCCTTTGTGGTAGACTGCCCTGACTTTGTGTATACTGAAATCTTTCCCCTTTCTGTCCACTGTTACCACTGGTTTGTTTTTAATTACACAGAGCTATTTTATCAGCAATGTGCCATGGATATTATTCCACTGTACTGTGAGTCTATCATATTAGTCAAGTGCTGACATTTGTAGTATTTTAAAATTATCTTAGTAGACTTACTAAAAAAAATAAAATGGAAAAAAAATCTGTGTTGAAGTCATTATTGTCACAAATTATTAGGCTACCAGAGGAGCTGTACAGTATCTAAGCAACAAAACACAGCCAGGTGGAGTGCTACGTATCTGCTGTGAGGATAGGTTTTGCCTTTGCTTGCTGCATTGGATGGCTTCTCTGGTGTCAGCTTCATTTGTTCTGCTTTATTCTACAAGCACAATTACCAAAAAGTAAAACTACAAACCTAAGTGATGTGTTATTGCAGGTATTCAGTTTGTCCCTTAAAACAGCAAGTTACTTGGCATTAATTCCTTGATCGTATTTGGAGACAGTTTTTACAACATTCAGCTTTTCTACAGCTAGTATGCTTGCTCTAGTATGTGTGGCACACTTGTCAATGAAGGAGAAGTCTTTCCCTGAACAGCAGTATTTTGGCATCTCATCACTGAGTCATTCTAGTAAATTACTGACAAAAAGACTGATTACCTAAGACAAATGTTTTTCCTACATCTCTGTGGCTTCATATATAGGAATGTTTGCTGTTTTCTAAGCAGGCATATACCACTAGAGGTTGCCATACACCTCACTAATTAGACATGCACATTTAACATAAAATGAATTTACGGGGCTAGTTTTCCTTCTTTTGTACGCTATTGTCACAGCTATTCACATGCACGGCTGTGTGACCTGCTATGAACACTTTATCAGTCGCACTTCTCTCCTTTAAATAACTTAAGAGAAGTATCAAAAGATGGCACAATTTTACCTATGTCATGTTTTGTTGATTTCTTTCGCTGTCTAGAGACTTCAGTGGGATTCAGGGAACAATATGAAGTAATAGGTTTTTGTCATTCTCCTAATGAGCATAGAAGTCAGGTAGAATTGGGGGGGGGGCCCGCAAGCTTCAGTAAATGGGATTTTAGTTTAGCAGATCAGAAACTCAGAAACTTCATTAACTTGTGTGTGCTGGATCATGAAAATATATATTGTGTAGTACATGAGTGTCACCCTAACTCTACTGTACCTCTGTTATGAGAGCAAAGCATGATTACATCAAAGTACAGCTGGCTGTACTGATTCTGCTGCTGTCTGGTAGAAGCACAGAATCACAGAATCGTCTAGGTTGGAAGAGACATACAAGATCACCGAGTCCAACCTCTGACCTAACACTAACAAGTCCTCCACTAAGCCATATCCCTAAGCTCTACATCTGAACATCTTTTAAAGACCTCCAGGGATGGTGACTCCACCACTTCCCTGGGCAGCCTATTCCAGTGACTAACAACCCTGTCGGTAAAGAAGTTCTTCCTAATATCCAATCTAAACCTCCCCTGGCACAACTTTAGCCCATTCCCTCTCGTCCTGTCACCAGGCACGTGGGAGAACAGACCAACCCCCACCTCGCTACAGCCTCCTTTCAGGTACCTGTAGAGTGCGATAAGGTCGCCCCTGAGCCTCCTCTTCTCCAGGCTGAACAATCCCAGCTCCCTCAGCCGCTCCTCATAAGACTTGTTCTCCAGACCCCTCACCAGCTTCGTTGTCCTTCTCTGGACTTGCTCAAGCACCTCGATGTCCTTCTTGTAGTGAGGGGCCCAAAACTGAACACAGTACTCGAGGTGCGGCCTCACCAGAGCCAAGCACAGGGGGACAATCACTTCCCTAGTCCTGCTGGCCACACTGTTTCTGATACAAGCCAGGATGCTGTTGGCCTTCTTGGCCGCCTGAGCACACTGCTGGCTCATATTCAGCCAACTATCAACCATCACTCCCAGGTCCTTCTCTGCCAGGCAGCTTTCTAACTACTCCTCTCCCAGCCTGTAGCTCTGTTTGGGGTTGTTGTGCCCCAGGTGCAGAACCCGGCACTTGGCCTTGTTGAACCTCATACTGTTGGCCTCGGCCCATCGGTCCAGCCTGTCCAGATCCTCCTGCAGAGCCTTCCTACCCTTGAGCAGATCAACACACACACCTAACTTGGTGTCGTCTGCAAATTTACTGAGGGTGCGCTCGATCCCCTCATCCAGATCATGGATAAAGCTGTATACAGGCGACCTTATAATCTGGCTTCTTCACTCTCTGATTCTTGTGGTTCTTCTTGTTTTTCGCACCATACTGTAATCTGGTCCTCACAGCAGCTACTGGCACGTTATATATTTTTTCAAGGTAATTCTTCATATCCACTTTTGTCATTTCCATGGAGACGCGGAACTGTACCGTGTCCTCGGGTTTGAAGGACGAACATTGAGATTCAGGTCTGGGAGATAAGAACCAAGGAGCTTTTAGGAAACTGCTGACTTTTGCATGGGATGCTGTGCAAGCCTCGGGTATCTGACAAAGATACCACCAAATAAGGAGAAAGAGGGAGTTGAAGGACAAAGCCTGGGAGGAAGACTACAAGCCTTCAGCACGAGCGACCCCCAGAGAGACCACCAGAGACTAATACACATGCATCCGGGAGAAGGTTTGGATTCCAGGAACTAATTATACTAACCCTGCCTTTTCTAGGAATAGTGATGAATATGTATTAGTCTAGGAGCATAAAAAACAGCTAACTGATGTAACAGGTGTGCGTCCTGGTGGAGCAGAGACTCCCGGCACACCCAGTGCTGTTTGCTTGCCTCTATTCATTTAATAAATTGCAAACTTTAATTGGAATCCTATTTGAGATCCAATTATTTATCACAGTGTTATCTGCAAACTTAGTGAGGGTGCACTTGATCCCCTCGTCCAGATCATTGATAAAGATATTAAAGGGGACTGGCCCCAGTACTGAGCCCTGGGGGGGCTCCACTAGTGAACAGCCTCCAACTGGATTTGACTCCATTCACCATGACCCTTTGGGCCTGGCTACCCAGCCAGTTTTTAACCCTACAAAGCATACGCCAGTTCAAGCCATGGGCAGCCAGTTTCTTGAGGAGAATGTTGTGGGGAATGGTGTCAAAAGCCTTACTGAAATCAAGGTAGACCACATCCACAGCCTTTCCCTCGTCCACTAAGCATGTCACTTTGTCATAGAAGGAGATCAGGTTCTTCTGCTCCTGAAGCAGGACCTGCCCTTCATAAACCCATGCTGACTGGGCCTGATCGCCTGGTTGCCCTGTAAGTGCTGCATGATGACACAAGATAATCTGCTCCATGAGCTTCCCAAGCAAGGACAGTAACTCTCCTCCTCACTAGTCCAGCAGCCTGGAAGCTGGTGGTGATGAGTGCTCTAAGATACCTGGGATGATGATACTTCAGAGTAGTTCAATGTGCTTTTTTCTAAGAGCTAGAAGTAGTGTACTTAGATATCCATGCTTAAGTACTGAAGTATGACTGCTGCTCTGTGTTTCATCAAGTCTTCCTTTTGTCCTCTGAGAAGAGGCTGAAACTCTTATTTCCCTTTGCACTCTTGAACAATGCAGTTACATTTGAACATTTGCAGTGACAATTGTTTCATAAGCTAGCAAGAAAAATTCCCATGCATGCTGTAATTTTGGGGATGTTTCACTTACCCAACCAAAACATTTGTTTTATGGTTTACTGTGTCTATTATTTGATTTTTTTTTTACTGTTGTTTCATCTCATAGTAATCTTATGGGATATTCTTGAATTAGAATATTCATGAAAGTTTTATGAAAGTTCTTTAAGAAGATTGCATTATGTTGCTTTAAACTGCACCTTTTACATTTGATTAAAGACATTTTTTAATCCAGTGTCCTCTGGAAGTTTGTCTTGAGTCTCTGTAGAAATGTTGTATTGCTGCTGCAAAGTATTTGTTAATAATTACTTACCAGCTGCAAGTAGCATCAATTGGCAAATTTCATACTGGATGAGAAGAAAGCTTTCTGGAGTTAGTGCTACAGAGAGTGAAGAATGCATATGGCAGGAGTGCAAAATGTATATCCCATAACAGTGCTCTTTTAACTTGATTTATTCCTAAAGAAATCTCTGAATTTTGATAATACATACATGTGGCTGTGTATTTTATATTGCTGCCTATGAAACCATGTAGCTAGTTTGTTGAAATATGGAGTAATGCAAATCTAGAATATATGATTTCAAGCTTATCAACCATGTTTCAATTATGGCTGCAATTGATCTAATGGAATTGTCAGAGTTCAGTAAAAATGTTTGTGATTACAGTACTGTGCTGGGTCTGTCTGGGATGGAGTCACCTTTCCCTGCAGCAGCCCACACAGTGCTGTGCTCTGCAGGCGTAGCTGGACCAGCACTGGTATCACTCCAGTGTTGTGTCTATTGCTGCATAGTGCTGGCACAGCATCAGGACTCCCTCCAAGCCCCCAGGAGCCAGCAGGCTGGGGGTGGGCAAGTGTTTGAGAGCGGACATCGCCAGGGCAGCTGACCTAAACCGACCAAAGGGATATTCCATAACACCTGATGTCACACTCAGCAATAAAAAGGTGGGCTCTTGGGGGGGAGGAGGCTGTCCTCCTGAACAACGCTACGCATTTTGAGGCCCTGCTTCCCAGGATGTGGCCGAACATCACTCATTGATGGAAAGTAGAGAATAACTTTTTTTCCCTTTCTCTCTGTGCTTCTGCGCAGCCTTTTTTTTTTTGCCCTATTCGCTTTCCCTTTAATTAAATCATTCTCATCTCAAACCTCGAGCTCTTTGTTTTGTCTTTTTTCCCCTTTCCTCTTTGAGGAGGGGGGAGTGAGAGAGCGGTTGTGGTGGAGCTCAGCCGCCCACCCGAGTAAAACCACCACAAGTACTAACTCTAGATTAAAAAGTGAACTATAGAAACATTTGCCATGTACCTTTTCTTCCATCTTTATGATTTTTAATCACTTATATTTGTGCCTTGTTCCTAGATACTGGTATTTGCAGAACAAGTTCACTGCTTATCCAAGAATAGGTTCCTTTACAATATAAATATGTGCTGGGATGGTAAATTTGAATTTTGGTTAGTGTACGATGTCCCTTATTGAAGTGGTTAATTTTTTCTTGCAATGTTTTTATTGGTCTTCTTCATAGAATGGCACATCTTTGTAATGTTTATGAAGTTTGATTTGATGGAGTGCTAGACCATTTAGCTTTCTTGAGTATTCTTTCAGCCTACCTTTTTATAGGCCGTATATAATCATATTAATTGGTCATATTATCAATTGTTATATTGTATTATTCTTAAAAGAAGAAAACATGTTACTTGCCTCCACTTTCCCCTAGATAATCAGTTGGTTTTTATGAATTAGGGACAAGGAGAAAATTAATCATATTTTTCATGTCTTCTTGTATTTGGCAGAATGATGCTGACTCTGTAATGGTGTGGTACCCCAGCCTTTTTTTCTGGCCTGTGACTAAAGTGTTTTCTTATTTTAGATAGATAGATAGATAGATAGATTATTTATAAAACATGTAAGTGAGCTCACTTAAGCTAACTTAAAAGACACCTTAAAATTAGAGCCAAAAGAAGAGCTGAGGCTGAGAAACGCATTTACATCCCTAACTTATAAGTTTGAAATCGTATTTGCTTTCATTTCTGGCAGTCTTTTGAAATTGTCAATGTTAAGGCCCTTTTCAGGTCTGCACATGGAATTTTCTGTTTTTATGGCTCTGGGGAGAAATTTAAGGCTCTCCTACCTACTTCACAAGCTTGATTTCTAAAGCAAAAAAGTAGTGTCAGAGTAGTTTCATGTTCATCATCAGTTCCTTAGCAGTAAGTTGTATTAATGTGTTTTTTTGGGGTTGGGACTGTGGTTTTATTTATTTATGTATTTATTTATTTTTTTTTTGCTTTGTCTTAACTCCAAACCTAAATTTTCTTCAAAAAGGATCCCTCTGTACAGAGGCAGAAGACATTTTACATTGGCCAGGCACTTGCTTATTCAAATAGTCTGGTATGTGTGTGTTCTACAAAGAAAGAAAAACACTTGTGCAGCAGCAAGACGTCTGATCTGACCTGCTTATTAAGGACCACATTAAACTGAAAATTCTGAAATTATTCTGTGAATGTGAAGAAATTTGAATTTACCAATTGCTTCATAAAATTTCTTAACAGTTACAATAATGAGATGCAATTGCTGGCTCAGAACTAAGTAGGCTGTTCACATGTAGAAAGATAAATGCATTTATCTCCCACATGGCTTTAACAGTCTGTGAGCATTCTGGTTTTTCTAATTTCATTCTCATTTGAAAACTTCAGTAAAGTTGCTTCTCATGCAAGAGTCTCATTTTTAATTGGTAAAATTTCAGCGTAGTAGGCACTTCAGATTTTAAATGAGATGTGCAAGTTGAGCAAAAAAAATAGATTAATAGAGTATGCAATATTTCTGTTGAACTCATATTTCTGGCTTTGTTGCATCAGGGAATAAATGGTATTAAATGAGAACCATTTTTCAAATATAAAGTTTCTTATAATATTCTGAATTTAGGGGTGCAACTTTATGAAGCATAAAATTGGAAAAGTTTTATTTCAGAAATGTCAGCTTTCAGTTTTCAATAATCAAAGAGCAAGGTTAAAAAAAAGTCAGTAGATAGTCATAGTGTAATAACTAACCTTTATTTTTATTAACACATAAAATAAAACTAGTCCCTGTATCCTTTATTACTCTTCTGTCGGTACTGTTATAACAAGGTATTTGTGTTGCTCAGAGCTGCATGGCTTGGAGGATGCTCTGAAACGTGCAGGTTTGCATCATACCATGCAGGAGCCTGGACTTCAGCAGCAGCTTTTTAATGCAACTGCAAGAACGATCTGTAGACAAGCCTTTTATGTTCTGGGTTCAAATTTTAATTGGACAATAAAATCTCAGTTTACTTTTCTCTCTATCATAACAGCCAAGTGTCCATAACAGCAAACCCTCGAGAAAAGAGGCATCTGATCTCACACCAGTGTATATCAAGAGACTTCACAAGTCAAGTTATGCAGTAATAAAAGATCAAGTTCTGAAAGGCGTTCTTGGAATAAATGCCCTGTGTCCAGAGCTGTTAAATATTGAACCCCCCAAGCATCAGCTTTCCCCTTTCTTTTTTGTAACCAAAAGAAAAGGGAAAATTAATTGAGGGCAATGAATAGTTTCACTGAAGTAGTGATTTCTGCCTCTGCAGACATTGGAAGGGACATAGTCACATATCCCTAATTTCTAATAAGTGATGTGTAAATATCTCTGGTCTGAACTGTTTAAGAGTAATAGGTAATTATTTCCCCTTATTTACTTTTTCATTGCACATAGGTTATACTTGTGCTAGAAGGAAATTACCTTAATGAAAGTAATAGAAAAGAACCTAGTCATATTGTTCCTAAGTTTTCTAAACAAGAGGGTTTTTTGTTTTTGTTTTTGTTTTTTTTCTAAATCAGAATTGTGCTGGCTTTCATTGGCTGTGTTCATGGTGCAAGCCATGAGCATTCAGGATGCCCTGCAGGCCTGACTCTGCTTTGGGGGACCAGTTGATAGAAGTGATGGCATCTTCTAATTCCTGTCCCATAAGACTTTCATGGGGGTTGTCACGTCACTGAACTAAACAAGGGAAAAGCAGCTTTCTTTAACTTTAGATGATTTACCTGCAACTCAACTAGCGTGCTTGATTTTCTGTCTTTGCTTTAAAGCAGTAGAAAATAACCCGTCCATCCCAGCAAACTTCCATTGCCCTATAATGCTATGCCTGATTAATCTGATACTCTGAAATATTTGTAGTTTTTGTTGCCTGTCCTTTGCTTTGGTGGCATTTACCATGTGCTATATGCCTTAGATTTTAGCAATAATTACTACTCAGTATGGAAGGCCACAAAACTGACTGACATTGCCTCAGAAGTAAGAATTAAAAGCTTCAAAGACATTTTGCTTTTAATGCTGCTTAACTTTCAAATAGTTTCATAGCATGGCAGATTAGAAGAGAGCCTACTTAAATCCAACCTGGATATAAATGATATTCTATTTATGAGGAACTTCTTTATAATGAGATTTTTTTTTCCACACAGAGCAGTATGGTACAAAAATGATAATCCCATTTTTATGATCCCAGGTGGAGTGAAAATGAATGGCTTTTCAGAAAAGGGCCTTCATGATATTCCAGTGTGCTGGCTATGTTTGAAAGAGGGCATTTGGGGAAGGGAAGATCAAACAGCTTCAAGCCACCGAGTCTGAAGTTGGATTTTAATCTGGGGACTGTTAGCAGTAGATGTGTGCACAGCAGGATACTCAAAGAGATTTTTGTATCACCTATGCAATGTTGGGTTTCTGGTAGTCTCAGCTTGCTCTTTCATGAGCTGTTCTCTGGCACAGGCACACATTGCAATTGCTTTTTATCTTCTTTGCTCTCTTTTGTATGTGTTGATTCTTGTACACATGGAGTTCCTGTAGAGTGGCTTTTGTTGGGAGACAAAAGCAATTTAGTGTAAAGAAGCATATGCTAGCTTAATTAACAGCTTGTTGATCTAGATTAGCTGTGGGGAAGTTTATAAACTGATCAGCCATTCCAAAGTTGGGAGGTGCCATTGCAATTAGTAGGAAAGGCTTTGACAAAAGGGGAGACAACAATTGCAACAACAAATAAGGGAAAAGAGAATGTTAGTGCCAAAAATCTTCTTACTGATAGAATATAGCAAAGTAGATGCAAGTTAATTTTTTTAAGGAATGAAGCATTTGTTGTTGGTATGTGTTGAGTGTAGTTGTGGTCAGACATCAAAACTCTGCTTTATCTGTATTAACAGAAAGAAGAATACTCCATGCGGGTAGGCCTGTTTTTTGCTTGACTATAACATATGGAGATGAGGTATTAGGCCGATATCAGCTGTTTCCAACATGGAAACATCAATGAACTTGGGTTAAGCCTGCTTGAACCTGCTGGGGATTCTGAGTGGGCACCTGATGGGATAGTAATACCCTCGTCCTCCATCTGGCATGAGCAGTTGAACACCCTGCATGCCATTAAAACTGCTCGGAGCCTGGCACCCCTGGGTTCATGGGATACTGGAGATTTTCCAGATGGACAGACTCATAGTTTTTTTTTTGAGATATCTTGGATCAGTATGAAACAGAGAGGGGTCTTGGGCAAACTGTTTCTTCTCTCTGTCTCAGGGTTGTTTCACATGCAGTGATGCAGAGTGGAGAAATGTGGAAGGAAAAAAATTACTGGTGTTGCACTGCTTATCCTCAGTTTGCAAATTGATCTTTGATTATGTAGTGTGGTGTTCAAAGTAATCGGATAATCAAAAAGTAAGATATTTATGAAATGAGTCTTACTCATAGCAAAATGTGGGTTTACTACTAATTGCTTTGTGGCAGAACAAAGCTTTAGAAACGTTTAACTTCTCTTTTTAGCAAGTTCTAGAAGAAAGGTTTACACATAAATTGATATCAGCACTTTTCCATATTTTCAATGAAATTGAACTATTTTCCCATTCTGGGCTAAAGAAGCTGTTTGCACTTTCCATCCACAGATAACAAAAACAAACCAACAACAACAACAGCAGCAAACAAAAAAATCCTCAAAGACAAAAAGGACAGCAGTTTTGTGACTTGGTCTCTTGCATATTGGATTATTCCTGAGCAGGAATTTTGCAGAGCACATTCTGCATCATCAAGGACCATGTTAAAAATACTGTTTTAAATTTAGGGAGGGAAGAGAGAATGCCTGCCTCTTCTTTAAAACACTTCCCCCAGCCAAAGCCAGCACCAGCAAAAAACTGGTTGTAAAAGCCTTGAGTTTCTTTTTGGCCCCAAGAACAGTTGTTTGAGACAGAAGTCCAGTTCAGCCTGCAAGTGTTCTCCAATAGCATTTCTTGGTGGCTGCATACAAAGTCTGTCAGGGCAGATGAAGCATACAGTGATACTCACCCCATTTAGTATCCCAGGCTCCAGCAGTTTGCAGCTGGGGGATTTACCTGCATTCATAAGCCCTGTCTGAAGGAGCTGTGTTGTTTTAGTGTCCACAGAATCCTTAGTAGTGAGTGCCATGGTTTAACATGGTGTTTGTGAAGAGTTGCTTTATTTGTTTTTTAACGAATCTAGCACCTGATAGGTTGTTGGGTGTTTTTTTTGTTTGTTTGTTTTGTTTTTTTTTTTTGGTTGTTTGTTTGCTTGTTTGTTTTTGTATTGGAAGAGTGAATTACTCCTTGGGAGAGTGCAGCTCACAGCTCAGACATCCATGCTTTAATGACGTGAGTCTTTTTAAAGACCACCCTCTCGGTGAAGAACCTCTTCCTGATGTCCAGCCTAAACTTCCCCTACCTCAGCTTGACACCGTTCCCGTGGGTCTTATCACTGGTGATATAGTTTCCTATAGATCTATGCCACATATGGAAATCTTGGTTTTGGGGCCCACAGTTACATGACCATTTTAAAGCAGACTTTCTAATTGATTTGGGGAGAACAGAAAACAGTTGGACTTTTTGAGTCTATAAGTACTTGAGCCACCATATACTTTCACATTATTTTGCATGGCTAAGAAGTAGAATATTGCACTTTAAAACATATGACACTTTTAAGTGGAGGATGAAACTATAGGTACAGAAGAAAGAATCAGGATTTAACAACTTTAATGTGCATCAGGTCTTTATAACTGTTGAATGACTTTTTAATGGTAATGGTAATGGCCTTCAGCAAGTTTAGGAAAGAACAGGCTTTTAGGTAAAGTAAATACACTTAGATCTGCAATGAATAAATAAATTTACTGCGAAGCTGTGTAGAGACATGTTTCTGTAACTCATTAATTGTGCTCCTGGGTCCACAAATAGGTCTTTCTCCAAATGCCACAATTTACACAGGGCTCAGATTGGAAGGATCCTGTTGCAAAACAGGACGAAGGCTCAGACGAGCAATGCCGACTCATCAGCTGACTACCTGAGAGACCCTTCTTCCCCCTCTTACTCTGCCCCAGCATCTCTCCTGACAGGGATTTCAGGTTCATGCAGCCTGCAGGGTTGTAGCTGGCGTGGAGATGCAGATGTCTGCTCTAATGCTTATGTAGTAGGCATCTCCTGTAATCCCGTGTAGAGCCTGTGAATTATCACAAGTGTCTGGCCAAAGGACAAATGCACAGAACATTTCAAAAGCACCATTCCTAGCATTTCTTAAGCTGCCGTGGATATGTGCCTTCCAAGGAATTGGTACATCTGGGTGATTAATGCCTTCATTCTTTATCTCAAACATTGGTCCCCAATAAACACTTCCTCCCAGCTCTTCCATAACTTTTTTCTTATGGGTCATCAGTTCCTCGTGTCTGATTCTAATATACAAATCTTTGTGTTCTTTTTAACACGGTTTCATCTGTAAAGAGGTAATTTTGCCTTTTTGTATAAGAATAATGTATATTTATCATTTGATTTGCAGTCTATCAAGTATCTGCAGAATTTGTTTGTTTTTCATTTCCTTGTCTTCCTTCACTATAAATACTTCTATACATAAAGTTGTTACTCCTCTCATAAGCCTTTTGTGTACATTTGGCCAGCATAGCGACAGAGTGCCTCATCAGGGCATGGGAACTTATATCTGTGATGCATTATCAAAAATAATATACTCTTAAGTATTTTAATAATTTTAATGCTTCTCTGTTCTATGTTGTTATGGCACCTTTAACCCTGCAAACCCCCCAGATGCTGTTTGCGATGATGTAGTTTAAAATCCTGTCATCACTCTATGCTGTGAGATGTAAATTTAGTGATTTTTAGATACTTGTATCTGAAAAGAAGGCTTGAAAGTATTAACTATTTTTAGAAGGCTAAGAAGTCACACTGTTCCTTAGATTAGAAAGTTCGGCAGGGATCAAGGAGGAAGGAAACTACCAGTAGTAAAAAAGGATGAAGTCAGGGATTACTTGAGAGTTGACACAAAGACATCCATGGGACCCAGTGAAACCATCTGTCTGCTGTGTGAGAGCTGACTTGGGCCATTGCAAGACCACTGGCTGTTATTTTTGACAAGCCATAGAAATTGGGGAAGGTCCTCAGTGAAGCCGAGCAGGAGCTGGCTGTGTGCCTTGGTGGCCCAGGAGGCCAGCAGCATGCCGGATTGTAAGACAGGAGTATAGCTGCTAAATGTAGTGAAGTGCTACTTCTGCTTTGTTTGGCGTTCCTTGGATCACATCTAGAGATCTGTATCCAGGTTTGGGGCCCTTGGACTTGAGAAAGGTGTTGATAAACTGGAGCAAGTTCAGTGGAGGGCTGCCACAACGTTGGGAGCTGGAGGACCTGGTGTTTGGGGAGGGGCTGAGGGAAGGGTTTCTTTAGCCTTGAGAAGAGAAGGCTTTGAGGCAAAGCTACCTTTGCCAAAGATTCCTTCCTCAGGAATCTTGAGAAAGAGTTGTAGGACCTGAGAGGAGCTTTCCCATACCTAGGAGAAGGTTACTGAGAAGGTAGACCAAGGTTTATTATAGAGGTCTGTGGCAGAAAGGTGAGAGAGAATGGTCATAGACTGAAGTCGAGGGTTCCAGCCTGTTGAAAGATGGCAATTTTTCATAGTCATGAAAAAATGACTATGAAAAATGACACTGAAAAATTTTCAGTCAAGCACTGTCACAGGAGCCCAGAGAGACTGTAGAGTCTCCATCCCTGGAGGCTTTCAAGATCCATATGAACAAAACCCTGGTCTGGTCTGAATTCAGTGTTAATTCTGCTTAGAGCAGGGTGTTGGACTAGGGACCTCTCAAGGTCCTTTTTAACCTTAATTATCATTCTAGGATACGAAGAAAAAAATATTGAAACTGTCTGAAAAAGAAGGAATTAAGTTTTAAGTGCTCTAGTATAAACAGTAAAACCAGTGCGATTGCCTGCATCTGCAGTGCTGACTTTAATAGTATCTTAAGCAGCTTAACTGTTGCTACCACCACCACAGTGGCAGAAACCCACCCCAAACCACCTTTCTGTTGATGCACGCATGTCAGTCATTCATAATAGTCTTGGTACTAAAAAAAAATAGTAATACAAGTAATACTTAGGTAGTGTTATTTCTACTGTAGTTCATCAGTACCATATTTCATAGCATCATAAATAGCAGAATACTAAACAGAACTGACAATTTGTCCAAAATTCTGATTTTATATTGTACTTTTTCTGTTGGCAAGAAGGCAGGTATGCTTTTGATGGGTTGCATTTCTGCTGTTTGTACTGTATGCAACAGCATTAACATTATTTTAGGCAGAGAATGAATTAGCCATTCTCACAGAGTGGCTGATCTAGTGAGTTAATGTCATCCTCTCTATAGTATTTGAGTGAGTGTAGTATACATTTTTGTTGCATTTGTCTTTGGGAACGTAAAAGTAATGACTAATATGCTTCCTAGAGCATAGGTTGTTTGACATGAATAGTAGTAAAATCTTCGTAGCACGTCACGACATTCTCCTGGTATGTATACAGATAGTTTGGGATGCTGACTAACATGTGCTGCAGTTTAATTAGCTTATACTTTGTTTTTTTATAAAAATGATTTAATTCTGGATTTCCCATAGAGTCATGTTGCAGCGTAACTCCCTTTTGAAAGTATAGTGATTAAGTCTTCAAACTTAGCAAAAGGTGTTTGGTGTGCATTTTTCAAATTCTACTGCAGAAACAATATGACCTAAATATTTATTCAGGTTTAGAAAAATTGGCTTTTTTATTGCTGCAGGTTAATCTAGTTTCTCTAAGCTAATACACGGGGTATGTACATTTTCAAGAACTTACTTTTTCTCAATAAAGTTGAAGATTTATAACTTTCATAAAATCTGGCATGCACTGAGATGAAGATTGTGAATTACTATTACTTAAACATTAACATTGGGATTTTTTCTTTTGAATCCTGTATATGTAGTTTCAGTCTATATTGTATTTACAGAGAGCGTAGTGTTTAGACAGTTCTTCTATACTCTGCCCAATTTGCTTCATTTCTGTGTTGCTAAAAAGATGTTGGCTTGGTGCTGTTTATGTTTTTGTCTTTTATATATTTATTTTAAAATTTCACTTGACTTCAGTAGGGAAAATATTTACTTTCTAGTTTATAAATAAATAAGGATGTAAGTGGCTTTGCATGTTTTACTTAGTGCTATTTTCCTGTTCAAAACTGTCCTTACGTTTTAGTTAAAAAAAAAACAAAAAAACTGATCTAAGCATATAATGAATTTGAGCACTTATTATTTTTTAACTGTAATTTTGCTAAGTTTTTAGACTGTGGCTGTAGTCTTGTGTACACATCTTGGATTACGGGGAGTTAAAAATTTGAAGCGAGGTGATCATCTAAACCAAAATATTTGCAACAAGTAGCAACTACACAGCTTGCTTTTCTGATTTTACTATGTCAGCTAGCAGTCATGCAGGCCACATGTCTTGTTTCTGCTTCATCGTTCTCTAATGATTTAGATGTTTCCTATTGACTTAATTTACAAGTACTAGAAACTGCATAGAGCTGCTGCTGATGGACAGGTGAGGCTTCCTTCCATCCTCTGCATGTGAGAGTTTAGACTGGCTCTTTGGACAAAGAATGGGACAATTTAGGACATTTCATTTTCTTCAGAGAAACATATAAAAGAGCAGGTTTGGAAGATCTTCAGCAAAGTGTAATTTCTTTTTTTTATCATACAGCGTCTTCTGAGGACTTCCAGGCAATCTGGGAAGAGAGACTCCCTACAGCTGCAGAAAGCCTCTGCACCCATTCATGGGGGATGTGGTTCTGCTGTCACACGAGCAGCAGCACAGCTCCCAGCTAACCTCCAGCTCCCCAGGACTGTAGACATCTAATTCCCATTGATTTTAAAGTGTTTCTTTTATGCCCTTGCTTAAGTAAGAGTCACCAGAAAACCTTTACCAGTTTGGATTGACCAGACTCTGTAGAAAGGAAACATTTTTTTTCCCCTACATTAAAGTTGCACTAAATTAAAAATAAAACGCAGATATATTGGGTTTATTTTTATTGTCTGTTTATGAGTTATACATTTTCTCTACATGTGATTGGGTGGCAGTTAGTTAGCAGTGTGTATAGGAACTTTCTCTGAGGTTAGTGATGATGGGAGCATCCATTTTTGTAATTATTGATGATTCAGACAAATCGAAAAAGCTCTCAGAAAGGAGAAGACCAGAGCTCCAGAATTATTGGGAGACTGATATGAGCAGGTGAGAGTATTCTCAGCACAGCTGAGTGTAGGTTTTTACCTGTCTGAAGATCTATGAGAACAAGCTGTCCCTGTGGAGCGGCAGTAAGAAAGGAAGAGAAGTTTGGGGAGAGTTACTGGAAAGAGCAATTCTCTCCTTAGAAAAGTTTTGTTTGTTTGTTTGTTTTTTCTTTTTCTAAGAGTGATGTAGTTGACTGTGATTTGACTTGATTTTCCTTTTCTCTTTTTTTTTTTTCAATTTTTTTCCTCATTTGCCCAGCAATACTGAAGTTTTCTCTCTCCCTTCTCATTTTATACCTTGCCTCTGGGCAAGATTAGGCAATGCCAGGATCAGGGAAGGAAACATTTTCACAAATGCCAGAAACTTGAGTAAAAGAAAGTTCTCAAGTAATAGGGAGTTTACTGGTCTGATCACTGATGTCAGGTTCTGTTTTCTTTTGTAGTACCAAAGTATTTTAGGTATGTTTTTATTCAAAAATATGCGTTCTTCATGGTTAGCAGATGAGTCTTTTCTCTGTTGGTTTTGGTGTTTCATTTAGTTTTGCTCTTTCTTTCAATTCCCCACCCACTGTGTTTGGTGGGAGTTTTTGTGCTGTGCTGGAGAAAGTGAAAGACAAACAAGAAACCCACAAATAAACACCCTTGGAAATAAACCCTTGGAGATTTCTAAATGCCAGCTTGGGGCTGGATTCGAGGAACATATAGACCATTCCACATCATGATGAAGATTACTGGCCCGACCTTGAGTACAAACAGGAAAGGTGTCAGACTATTGTCCTTGAAAACAGCTAAAACATTTGGGCGTCTGACATGTTTTCTTTGGCTTTAGTCGCTGTAGGGAAGATTGGGAGAAAGAGATGTGTTTGTTTTTGAACCTCAAATGATTTTTGTGTGAATTTACACAATATGGAGAAGCGCATTGATTATTTTGTGTTGTTTAAAATTGGATTGGATGGCTGTGAGTTGTTTTCTCTGATTCTGTACTGCATCTTGAGCATTTGTTTGCATTCAGGTTTTAAGCAGTTAATGTAAAAGTCTCACCCTAAGAACAAATAAAACAGTCAATACTTCAGCCTTGCATAAGTAATTGCTGGATGGTAGAAGAGCCAAGGTGTTCTCCAAAATACCCTTCAGCCTGCTGAAACCTGGTCCTTTCCTATTTTCCTGCTATTGCCAGTTAAAGCACTCAAGGTTATTTATAACTTGAAAATACATTGAATTGCTTCTGATACCAGTTGTTTGTGATATTTTAAATACAAAGTGTGAAATAGTGGTCCTTACTTCACTGGGAGCTTATCAATTGTATCATAAGCATCTAGTGGGTGGGACAGAGTATAAACACAGAACTGAGCTCTGACTTCTGCTATGTGAGGACTGACAGAAATCAACAAGAGGAGCAATATTATTTTGACTTTAGGATCCTTTAATGGAAAGGTGTCCAGTTGGTATGAAACCTTTGGTAAACAAGTCTCCCAAGCAACGTGGAGTTGGTGCGAGCAGGCTTTCATCCACAGTTGTACATGAAAACAAAAAGGATGTAGTAAATTGCTGTAGGCAGATGAAATTGATTGAGATTGAAAGAGTTTCCAAAGGTGACAAAATGTCACTTTTGCAGGAAAATTGTGCTCTAAGTGCTTATGTCCTGCTAAACCTCAGGCAGAGCTGCTTGGGAAGATAAGACTCACAGCTCCCCAGTCACAGGAATTACTGAAAACCTCTATTAGTAAATAACTCAGTAAAAATCTGTGAGAGAAGCAAAATAATTTGTGATGGAGTAATTGGACCTTATCTAAAAAGCTTTGAAGTCTTAATAAATTTTGGCAAATAGCTTGTTTTTTCTCACATTTTATGCATAGCCTCACTTGCATCGTAGGATTCAAAATAGAATAATGAAAATGGGAGTCTGGACCTGTCACAGGAGAGAAATCGCTTCATTTATCACTGAAGCAAACTTTTTGAATTGGTGGATAACAGTTTAAAATTTGAATTTCTTCTTTTTTAACAAAGTTGTATTTCTGCAATAAAATGTCTAAAAATTTTGGTAGATTTAAGTATTTCACTATAGTAGACTAACTTGATGGTTTTTTTTTTTTTTTTTTTGACAATACCAGTAAATGTTTTTCTGCAGGACATTTTAGTAAGGTTCTGCACATTGCATCTTTAACTGGCATTTGAATGAGCCATCCAGGCCCAGCGTGGTCTATGGGAAGACCTTCTCCTTCCCTTTTTTCCTTTCTGCTACCTCAAGCACTACTCTGTGCACGCCGCTCTGCATCTGCCAAGCCAGAAGGCTGATGAGAACAGAATTGGTACCCTTTCAGGAATTTCAATATCATTGCATTATCATAGTGTATAATTATGGGTTGGCTGGGAATTTTTTTTGAGACATTTGCTGTTATTCATCCAGCTACTAATGTAGAAGCTGGAGATTACACATTTTTGTGACAATTAACAAAATCTTTCTGTACAGATACCTCTAAATCAACATTTCTTTTTTAATAGTCATTTTTGTGTGCATTGCAATGCAGGGAGAGGTTTTTATCAGGCAGAGATGCCTGTTATCGTATAGGAAAGTCTGTGAGATAAAAAAGAGAAAATTAATCTGCAGCAGATTGATGGGCCAAGTCCATTCTGTCATTTACTTCCTCCAAGTTAAACTTTGTGTGAGGGGCTGCTGTAATTGTTCACATGGTTACTTGTACACTGACAAATTTCAGCTTCTGCAGTTGCCTGTGTTCTGCCTGAAGACTCCAATAGACTACGTGCTATTTAAATTTCAGTCCTAGGTAGACCATGGAAGAAGTGACGAAATTAAATTAATCTAATAAGTCAATAAAAGTAGCAATAAAGTAAAATATTCAAAGGAAAAAAAAAAGACAGTTAAGCTATTTTAATATTTATTTGAGGATGCAGGGTTTTTTGATACTATCATCATGCTGAGATTTCTATAGAGCAGCCTCTAAGTTTTAATGGAAACTGTTCTCTGAGCTAAACTAAAGCTGTTTAGTGGGTTCACTTCCTGATCTGGGGTCATAGGTGAGGAGATCAAGTGGATGCATGTCTACTGGAAGCCCTTGTGCACTGGTGTTGCTGTGGTTTAACCCTGTCAGCAGCTAAGCACCACACAGTCGTTCAATCACCCTCCCCCTTCCCTCTCTGGGATGGGGGAGAGAATCAGGAAAATGAAGCCTGTGGGCTGAGATAGAGACAGTTTATTGGGACAGAAAAGAAAGGAAAAAAAAAAATGATAAAAAAAAATGATAAAAAAAAAATAATGATAATAGTACTACTACTACTAATGTGTACAAAACAAATGATGTACAATGCAATTGCTCACTACCCGCTGACTGATGCCCAGTCTATCCCCGAGAAGCCAGCCCCCCCATCCTGGCTAGCCACCCTTATATATTGTTTAGCATGACGTCAGATGGTATGGAATGCACCTTTGGCCAGTTTGGGTCAGCTGTCCTGGCTCTGTCCCCTCCCAGCTCTTGCTACACCCCGAGCCTGCCTGCTGGCAGGACAGAGCGAGGAGCTGAAAAGTCCTTGGCTTGGTACAAGCACTGCTCTGCAACAATTAAAACATCAGTGTGTTATCAACATTATTCTCATCCTAAATCCCAAGCACAGCACCCTACCAGTTACTAGGAGTAAAATTAACTCTATCCTAGCTGAAACCAGGACAACTGGTTTATTAACTCCTATCCTATTTAGAACATATGGAGCATATTTTTTAGGGAATTAGTGATCAATGAAAGGGAAAGATTGCTGATACCAAAAAAGTACCCAACTAAGATTTGTGTCAGCAAGATGTATTTTCAGAGCCAGTATAATTTCATGCATATAGGTCATGCATTTGGCTAAAAAGGTCAAGAAAGCATTGACTTTTAAATGACTTGGAAGTTGTCTTGGGCAGTTTTATGAGTTTGCTCTGAGAGGGATTTACTTCAGGAGATTAAAGGTAAAGAAATTCTCTAATAAGGGGCCCTTCTGTTCAGAATGCACAAGCATAATACATTCCAGTAGCTGGAAATTGAAGCAAAACCAATTCAGACTCATTCGTATTTTTTACATGGTGGATGATTCATTGGAATAATTTAACAAGGGTTCTGGATTTCCCAAGACTTGAATTTTTAAATGAGATTGGATGTTTTCTGAAAAGATATGTCCAAGTCCAGCCACAGCTATTGAAATATTGCTCTTGTTGCAAATGAACAGGCTGTTGCTGTGATTCCAGGACTCATTATGTTCAGATGAAAGTACTGGAAACTACTGGCTGCAGCTAGCATACACACTGATAATTGTGATTAAGATGTTTCAACCAGAATGCCTGAAGTTAAGCATTAAAATACATACTTTTATTTCCTCTGAATAGCATGAATTACTTACTTCCTCCAGTGAAATTGAGAACTGAATGTTTAATCCACACACATGGATGCCTAGAGACATATTTGGGTATCAACCTGCACTGCGCATAGCCTTACATACTAAAATATTCCAAGGAACTTCATAAACCTGAGTAGCAAATGATTAATAAGTACCCCAGAAGAATGATGGAGCAAATAAATTTCCAGAAATTGTAGCTATCTCTTGGAGACAAAGATGTAGGTGGTTAAGGGATTCAAATGATGCATATGAGCATTGATGATGAATGAAGTTTTGGCAAAGGACTCCAAAGAACCAAAGAAGAGATTTATGCCATTAATGTAGGAGGCATTTGTTTTTAAGGTTGCATACAACGTATCTCACAAAATCTTAGTTCAGTGGTAATTTTTAATCAATAAACCCAACAATCAATAGTACAGTTAAAGAGAAAGAGGAGAAAAGGAAAAACAGACAACTTAGTCTTAACACTGTAGGTGGCTTTCACTTGAAGTATAATTTGGTTAGTGGGTTTAGTGTGTGTAAGATGTGTGACTGAGTAATTTACTGCTTTGGGGTTGATTTGTGCAAGCACATCCAGTTGTTCTACAGGTACTGGCCGACTTCAAGATGCTTAATAGCATGTTAGAAGTAATGTTGTCTGTGTGAGTACAAAAGATAAACCTTTTATAGTAAAAATCCAGATTTTTTTTTTCAGTAAGCTCAGACTCTCAAAGCAGAAGCTGTGACATGCTGCAGAGATGGGCTGCGAGGAGCCACAGGCTAGAACTACTTAGTGAAAATACCCAAGAGTTTTCATTTTCCTAATTAACTGCCTGCTCCAACTAGCATGAGTAGTTGAGCATGCAAGAGGCAGGCAAAGTGTCACCTGAGGGGTGCTGCTGGCACATTGCAGCAAAGGCGCATCCTGCAGACCTGGCCCAGCTGCCCAGGAGGGGACACAGAGGCTGCACAGTGCCCAGGATGCTGGGGAGGAAACAAGCTGCATGGGGTGAGCAGGAAACATTTCCAGCTTGCTTCACTGAGGTGTAGCTTCTGAAGATTTGGAAACTGGCATCTGGATCCATTCATACCAATCTAAATTACCCAGAACATTCCAGTTTTGAAGAATTAGTAATACTGTAAGAACTATTTCTTGCATTATTTTTGTTTCCATCTTCTAATGAGAACATCAAACAGTAAGAACTATCATTTCTTCTTGCATTTTGGTAATACCATTCCTAACTACAGCCTATTTGACTGAGAAATGGGGAGGTGGAAAAAAGGGGTGAAACTAGTCAGTTCTTTATTTCTAATCCTCCAAAGGATTGATTTAATTTGTGTAAGGAGGTTTTGAATCCCCACGGTACAGCAGGATGTAGGGGCTGAGAGCTGTGAGCTGTTCTTAAGTGTTTTTGTTCTTTCATGTTTGTACGCTGAACTTGTGAGAAAACATTGATGAGAATGCTCCCACTGCATCAACCACAGATCAGAAAAAACAGTAGGAGAGGAAAATAAGAACAACCACAACTGGTTTCCAAAGATGACTAATCCTGCAGCCCAAGTGTAACCTCCAGGACAGTGATTCATATTTGGCTTTTCTTGTAAATGCTGGAAAAGTTTTCTGGGGCATCAGCCTATCTGAAAACTAGTTCAATACATGTACATTAATGAAAGAAGATATTTTTGTTTCCATTTAATGGTCCTGCCTCATGTACTCTGTTACTCTAAATACTTCTGGGTGCATAATGCACGGTACCACGTTGCATCTGTATTCCTTATTAGTTAACAAAATATTTATATGGAAGAAGAAAATCCAATTTTGTGGGTAGGATAAAGTAAGGTACATTAAGGGAAAGTGACCCATCAGGGCAGCCTTATCAGGAATAGAGTGATGGGATTTTTGACTATCAGTTGGTGAAGTTCCTGCCTCTACGCTGTATAAACACAGCCAGATTGAAGTGCAGTCTAGCTTAGTGGTCTTCCTGGGAGCAGTGGGTTCAGAAAGGCAAACCTCTATGCTACTGACTGTTGGACATCACTAAAGCTCTTGGTATGTGTTTGTCACACGCAGTTCTACAAAGTGCTGTGATTTTTTTACATGAGTTTTACTGTCAACTGTTGTGATTGCTCCTCAGTTTTGCAGAGTAGTTTTTAAGAGAATTCAATGTAGATATGTTACTTTTCTCCACAGTGCAAGAAGATGCAAGTCCTTGGAATGACTTTCAATCTGGTTTTTGCCTAGCAGAAATTAAATATTGGTAATTAGATTAAAAAAAAAAAAAAAAAGAGAGAGACCTTTTGATGTTGCATTCTTTCAATTAATCACCAAGCCACCCTCTTGCTACTGTAGGATTTTATCCTGAAATAGATTTCCTATTCTCCCCAAGATTTTTTGTAGTGTAATTGTGGTTTTGTGGAAGTTTCTACACTGACTTGTTCGTCTCCAACAGGCAGCATTTATTGCATTTATTGTTTGCTGCAGCTGTGATTAATGTTTAGCCATGCTCATGGTGATTTTAGTCACCAAATGGCTGAGGTTGGAAGGCATCTCTGGAGACTGTCACATCCATTCCCCTGCCCAAGTCAGGACTGGTTGTCCAGGTTTGTGACCAGTTGATTTTAAGTATCTTCACAAATAGTGACCCACCCCGCAAGCAATCTGGGCAACCTTTTTTTTTTTTTTTAAAAAAAAAAAAAAATGTTAATGGCCCATGGTGCCATTAACTTTCTTTGCCACGAGGGCACGTTGCTAGCTTACATTCAACTGGGTGCCCACCAGGACCCCCAGGTCCTTTTCTTCAAAGCTGCTCTCCAGCTGGACAGCCCCCAGCACGCAGTATCTTCTATTTCCCTTTTGTTGAGCTTCATGAGGCTCCTGCTGGCCAGTGTCTCTAGCATGTCCAGGTCTTCCCACATAGCATTGGCCCCAGTATCAACACATAGGATACATCATCACTGACTGGCCTCCAGCTGGGCCTCGTGCTGCTCACCATAGCTCTCACCAAGTCCAGGCAGTGAGCCACCTCCCTGTCCACTTAGCCTCTGCTTCATCATTCTGCCACAATTTGGCTGAATTTGAAAATACTGTGATTGTCTTCATTGTTCTTTCAAGAGTTTGTGTAGATAATTACATTTGCAAATGGTTTTACTATCCAGATAGTTTGGGCCACAGATCGCACCAGCAGGGTTGTAAACATGGATCACCTACATCACCTACATCAAAATCACCTACATCAAAAAAACGTGTATTTTGTTTCTAGCTGATAGGATCATTTCTATCCTCTAGTACCTGAACTCTCTATGCAGCACACATCTACATGTGAAGCATTTAACAGAACAGTGTTCACTGCCTGGGCTTGGGCAGACTGAGTTCTATCACAAATTATACTTTCCCAATTGGTGTTCTTAGTAAATGTTTTCTTTCAATGCAATGACAAGGATATTTTTCAGGATGAAAAGATGTGATTTTTATTTCCTATCTATTTTGACATTAATTTTCCTTTGGAAAGAGATTTATTTATGACTAGCTGCAATTTTGCACATTTATATCTAGGTACATAAATTGACAGAAAGTCAACAAAGGGGATTAATGTTGACATTACAGTGAAGGATATAGACCATTCTTATGTGTGATATTTCTTTTTGAAGTACAGTTATGCTTTTACAGGAAATGTTTAGTAATAGGGGTTGTACTTGGTCTCAGTATTGAGAACTACTTAATACACTATTTTATTTGATGTTGTCCTGCATTTCCCCCCCCCCCCTTTTTTTTAAGTAGTAGCACCTTTATGTGCCTCTGAAAATTTATTATGCATTTGTCTTTTGAAGTGTGTATATCTGCATGTCAGTGTTATTTGCACAAAAGTAGCATTTCCAACAAATGTCTCTTTTGGAAGAAATGATGTGTAGCTGTATGTGTGTATACATTTATGTTATACCAAGTCAAGTAATGGGATTTCATGATAAATTACCATGCATTTTTTGTAGTAAGTTTTATTCTCTTTTCCTTCCAACATCTTTTATGTCCAACTTGACTTATTCAGAAAGGAATGCATAACTAAAATTTTTGAATTGCCTAGAAAATCTGTATTTGCTGGTTTCCCTGGGAAACCTATTTTACAAATCTCAGTCACTCAAATTAAGATTTTTTTTTTAATGTGGCTAGAGAGAATGTCTTTGGATTGAGACCAATCTCCTTCCTCTTGGGAGGTGAAGGGTGGGAATACTTAAATACAAAATTTGAAATTGCAGTTTGTATACCAAGAAGGAACATCCTTCTGCCTGGTGAGATTGTAGGGGAACAAACCAACTGTCTCTCTGAATTGAGTTTGTTAGCAGCTCAAACAATCTTTTTTTTTTTTTGTGCACAGCTGCATGTGTATGAAATATGTTTCAAATATAGTTCAAACTAGACTTTTGAGCCAAAATCATTATCACTAGGTAGGTGGAGGTATTCTGCTAAAGTAGGTTGTAATGCATTGCCAAATCAGCATACTGTGTTTTACGCACTTCTTACATAAAATCAAAAAATGTTTTTTTATTGCTTTTTCCTTTATTATAGCCTCAGGGCACACTGAACACATGCCATCTAAACTTTTTGGAAGACAACAAATATTCATATCCTTAATTACTGATCTTAGATTCCTGTGGTACTCATAAGACTATCTCAGTGGTTCACAAATGTGAAAAGTGGTTCAGTCCAGAAAAAGCGAAATATGCCTGGATTTGGATTTGTAAAACATTATTCTTCATCATGAACAATTTAGAAGTTATCTACAAATGCACGTGCAGAATCTTTCAGAATTTCTTCCATTATAGGGTTTTAGAAGTCTAGAAAAAAATGCATTGTTATACAAGAGACAATCCTTGCACTGAAGATTGTTTGGGAGTACTTCTTCATGGTGAGACCTATGTCTGGTTTGGGTCTTTGGTTGTTTGTCTAACATCTTTGGCAATAGCTTTATTGTAGAGTTTTGATAGACCCAACTGATTTCTTCATTTCCTCTAGAAAATGTTTCAAATTTCTTAAAATTTGAGAGGCTTCATGTCAATAGCGTACAGAAATCTTTTTGGATACAGTTTTGAAGAAAAAGAAAGGGGTGGGGGGAAGGAAACAAAGGCATAAGATGAAGCCAGTGTGTACTCCTAGCAACTTTTTTTCCTACTACTTCTGTATTTAAATTGTTTTACAGAACTAGGACAAATCCATGACATAATTTCCAAGGTTCAAAGGCCAATGCAATTAACAATTCATTTTAACAGTGTGGGAGCAGTGAAAAGTTGGAATGGCATGGAGCACGTCACTGTAAAGGTGTAGGTGATCTGCAGTGCTAGTGGTGGGGAGGCTTTGCAATGGAAGCACGGTTTAAAACTAGTGTATTGCTCAAGCCTTAGTGTAAAGAGGACTGTTAGCAATGCCTATACTCTGTGATCCTCAGTGTATGGAATGAGTCTGCTAATTCCTAACGTGGATCCAGGTTCATATCCATGAGAGTGAGTACCAAGAGGCACAGCAATTTTCTTTGTAAGTGCAGCAGTGACCCGAATACATACGTGTGCACACGGTGCATTTGAGTAAACCTGATTCATGGAAGAACTCTACAACTCAAACCAAATGAGTTGTAAAGTAGGTATGTGGTTTATTTTGGCACCGGGACCATGCGGGATAGCTCTCAAAGGCATGCGTGCCCTAACATGGCAACTTGCTTTGGTTATATGCAGTAAAAAGTTACATATGTGTCGGAGCAATCCTTCGGGAGGAACCGACGGAAGGAAGACACAGACGCTCAATATGAGTGATTCATATGCTTCGATTTATTGGATAGCTCAGTTACCTTTTAAACACTCTAGAAGTAATTAGCTCATGAATATTGCAAAAGCTAAGCTCATGATTGGCCATCAGCTTCCTTATCTTGTCAGCTAGTTCCTCATTCCTTAGACCGCAGTTGCAGTCCCCCCTTCAGTACTTTCCCAGACAGATAGGGAAACCGTATCCTTGTCTTTAATTAGTTCACACCAGCTGTGTACGATAATTGTCTA
>MU016693.1:381468-415206 GCA_011076525.1 Nettapus auritus | reverse complement strand
CTTTTTCATGTCAACGTGTCCTATCTCAGTTAACCATTCCTCCACAAGCATCCTGATGGGGGTCTGTTACAGACCGCCGAACCAGGATGAGGGGGTGGACGAGGAGTTCTACAGACAGCTGACAGAGGTTGCGAAATCATCAGCGCTTGTTCTTGTGGGGGACTTTAACTTCCCAGACATATCCTGGAAGCACAACACAGCCCAGAGAAAGCAGTCCAGGAGGTTTCTGGAGAGGGTGGAAGATAACTTGCTGACCCAGCTGGTTGGTGAGCCTACCAGGGCAGGTGCCCCGCTAGACCTTCTGTTCACTAACAGAGAAGGACTGGTGGGAGATGTGGTGGTCAGGGGCTGTCTTGGGCAAAGTGACCACGAAATGGTAGAGTTCTCGATACTTGGCGAAGTCAGGAAGGGGACCGGTAAGACCTCTGTCTTGGACTTCCGGAGGGCTGACTTTGAGCTGTTCAGGACGCTGGTTGGCAGAGTCCCTTGGGAGGTGGTTCTGAAGGACAGAGGAGCCCAAGAAGGCTGGGCGCTCTTCAAGAAAGAAATCCTAATGTCTCAGGGGCGGTCTGTCCCACATGGCCCAAAGACGAGCTGGCGTGGAAGAAGACCGGCCTAGCTGAACAGAGAGCATGGGTTTATGAAGGGTAGGTCCTGCTTGATGAACCTGATCTCCTTCTATGACAAGGTGACACGCTTAGTGGATGAGGGAAAGGCTGTGGATGTGATCTACCTTGACTTCAGTAAGGCATTTGACACCATTCCCCACAGCATTCTCCTCAGGAAACTGGCTGCCCATGGCTTGGACTGGCGCACACTTCGTTGGGTTAAGAACTGTCTGGATGGCCGGGCCCAGAGAGTCTTAGTGAATGGAGTCAAATCCAGTTGGAGGCCGGTCACTAGTGGAGTCCCCCAGGGCTCGGTACTGGGACCAGTCCTCTTTAACATCTTCATTGATGATCTGGATGAGGGGATCGAGTGCACCCTCAGTAAGTTTGCAGACGACACCAAGTTAGGTGCGTGTGTCGACCTGCTCGAGGGTAGGAAGGCTCTGCAAGATGATCTGGACAGGCTGGACCGATGGGCCAAGGCCAACGGTATGAAGTTCAACAAGGCCAAGTGCCGGGTTCTGCACCTGGGGCACAACAACCCCAAGCAGAGCTACAGGCTGGGAGAGGAGTGGTTAGAAAGCTGCCTGGCAGAGAAGGACCTGGGAGTGATGGTTGATAGTTGGCTGAATATGAGCCAGCAGTGTGCTCAGGCGGCCAAGAAGGCCAACAGCATCCTGGCTTGCATAAGAAACAGTGTGGCCAGCAGGACTGGGGATGTGATTGTCCCCCTGTACTCGGCTCTGGTGAGGCCGCACCTCGAGTACTGTGTTCAGTTTTGGGCCCCTCACTACAAGAAGGACATGGAGGTTCTTGAGCGAGTCCAGAGAAGGGCTACGAAGCTGGTGAAGGGTCTGGAGAACAAGTCTTATGAGGAGCGGCTGAGGGAGCTGGGACTGTTCAGCCTGGAGAAGAGGAGGCTCAGGGGCGACCTTATCGCACTCTACAGGTACCTGAAAGGAGGCTGTAGCAAGGTGGCAGTTGGTCTGTTCTCCCACGTGCCTGGTGACAGGACGAGGGGGAATGGGCTAAAGTTGCACCAGGGGAGGTTTAGATTGGATATTAGGAAAAACTTCTTTACAGAAAGGGTTGTTGGGCACTGGAATAGGCTGCCCAGGGAAGTGGTTGAGTCACCATCCTTGGAGGTCTTTAAAAGACGTTTAGATGTAGAGCTTAGGGATATGGTTTAGTGGAGGACTTGTTAGTGTTAGGTCAGAGGTTGGACTCAGCGATCTTGGATGTCTCTTCCAACCTAGATTTTCTGTGATTCTGTAATTTGTTATATCATGATACAACAAATATATGTAGCAGTATTCCCAGAGGTATGCTAACTTCCCTCAGAAAACAGCACATCAGACCTGTTGTTGGAGCTACCATCTGCCCTTTGACCACTTTGACAGTTGGTATGCTGCAGCTGGTAATGAGGGATTCTCTTTAACTATATTGAGGGAGGGTGGGAGAGTTAATCTTGAATTTTGGTGAGCTTATGTCAGGGATTCAGAATTCTGTCTTTATTTCAATTAAAAAAAAAAAAAAAAAAAGAAACTCTAGGATCAGTTTTAATTTCAAATAGTTTGATATGCATCATCACTCGGGTCTTTGGTATGTATTTGGCTACATAGTTTTAATTAGTTTTCTCAGTTTATTTCAGCATCATCTAATGCAACATGGGGACAAGAGCTTTTATGGCAGTGGGAGCCCAAACTCTTGTTTACTGGTGGTGGGCTTGAAGGCTTAGCAGTTAAATGAAAGCTCCTTGGAGCACATTTCCAGAATCACTCAACGCCCACGGCAGGGGTCATGGTTCTGAGCACCCGCCACTGCCATCTGCTAGGAGTTCTTCTCTGTGACTCACGAAAAACTGACTCCACAATCAGTAAGATTGTAAAGTAAGTATGTTTATTCAGTGCTGGGCAGCACGGGGGGGGTAGTCCCACCAAAGACGTGCGCTCAATTCGCTCACTTGCATTCTCTTTTATCCCCTAAAATATTACATATGCGTTAAGTTTCACAACACACCTATGCATATTCATTTCCTAGCTCTGCCTAGCCCCAGTTCGTATGCTAATTATCTTATCAGTCCTTCTGCGCTTGCGTAGTACTCTCTGGTGGTCGTCCAGGTGGTTGTCAGGATGAAGTAAGATGTCTTCATCAGAGTTTAACTTTTCACCCCGTCTCCCTGCACATGCTCTCTGAGCTCTTGGTCACAATCTGGGCCATAAAGTTGGTTTGGTCCAGTTCTTGGGGTCCGAGGGGCTCCTGTTATCTCGAGGCCTTGCATGTTTGACATCCTTTATCTTATCCTTTTATAAACAGTCTTCCTTATCTCTGAGCCCTTGCTCACAGTCCGAACAATAAGGTTGGTTTGATTTGGTTCTTGGGGCCCCAGGGGCTCATCTGGTTCTTGGGGTCCCAGGGGCTCATCTGGAGGCCTAAGTGCAGCACAGGCACAGTACATCGCAAATGTAGCACATATTAAGCAACGAGTGTTGTCTATATATTTATTCTTAATCAGTCACTCTCTAATTTCTAATCCCATGTTTCACTCAGGATAGCTACCACCATCCATGGGTTTTTTTATCTACAGCCTTCCATTGCTCTAATGGAATAACATTAACAGAAAATAGGGTTGGTAAGGTGGTTACTAGCCACATAGGCTACCTTTTTTTTTTTTTCCCTCTGAATTTTGGCTATAAAAATTAAGCGTGTTGTTCTATCCAGATGAAGCTTAAACAAGCTAGGAAAAATCTAAAAATAATCCATTTAGTGCTGATATCTTCATTTAATTCATATGTAGGACTGTCACTTAAACAGCACTTCAGTGGAGGAATTTTGTCAGTGATAGAAACAATGTAGTGTAATTTAAGTAATCTTTCAGTATCTGAAGAGATCTGTCTTTTAAATTCCTGTCCAAAATCTGTTTTTTCTTTGTTAGCTGAGGTATAGAAATTAATGCATGTTGGCAATATGAATGCAGTGAACTATGTATGTAAGTCTGTAGTAGCAAGCCTGGTGGTACAGTGAGAGTTCCCAGTCAGAGATGACTGTTTTCCTGGCTCCTTACCAATCTAGTTAAATTTACCTGTAATTTATCCTTGATTTATTTGGTAAATAGAAAGCAGCTGTCTATTTAAGAATCTAATTCTTGAAACTCTTAGGCCCCTCAAGCATCATCTGGAAATAATGTAGCTTGTAAAACAAAGCTAAGAAGAAAAAGCAATGTTTGTTTTATGTGGGATGAATACTTCAGCTGGGGTCCTAATTCAGCCATTATGAGGGTTATTAAATAGCAGTATTACAGAAGTGGTTTCAACAAAAAAAATATTTTGTAACTTGTATCTTGTTATTACAGTTGATTATATTCAGAGCTGCAAGTATTTCATAAATAGTCATTCATTTAGTTTCTCAAACAGAGTACTGAACTAATCACCCTCTTATGCATGGGTAGATGTTAAAAGGTTCCCCTATTTCCTTTACTCCCTAGAAAGAAATTGTCTTGTAAAAGTAAGGTATCCATATTTATCCTAGAAATATGGGATTGCTAAAGAGTAGTTAAAATATGGTCTATGAACTGCAGTATTGTCTCTTCTTTAAACATAGTGAAACAAATCTAAAACTTACACATTTTCTGTATTTAGTTAAATTACAGTGGATGAAAAATGATAGTACTGTAGATTCAAAAGGATGATGTAAGCCTTATTTTCAGTATATGAAGTGTAGTAATGGCTCTGATAAACAATTAAAGCAAAATTAATGTTCTAGAAATACATAATATTAATGCCCATAAACTAAAATCTTTTGTCTGTGATATTTGTCTACCGTTACGTTGTCATTTAAATCCTGTTTTGCCTCTTTCAGGGTAGTAACCAAATTTATTATTCCATGTAAGAGTTTGGTATTTCAGTTAAGGTTATGGTGTCTTGTGATGCAGACATATTTTGACAAAGGATAACATGCAAATAAGTTCACAACTTTAGCCTATCCACCATGTAGTAAACACTATCAGTGTGAACAATATTTGAACAGTAAATATGAGCTGTAGTGTTTTGGTGTCCCTGCAGTATGTTCTCTACTTACATGGATATGCTGCAGCTCTATCTATTTTTTTTAATTATCTAAAGAGGTGGTTTAATGCAGAACCTTGTCACCAGGCATAAGTGTTTTCCAATAAATGTGTGCTACTGTGAAGAAATAGGAAGTCTTCCCTGGGATCATCTGATGACTTCAGTAATGATGCAAAAATAAAATTAAACCAACTTCCAAATAAACTGGTCAGCCATAATAGTTATGATACAATTAACATTGTTTAGCTGGTAGTCTGTAAAACTACTGCTTATCAGTAAGTGCTGCATACATACAAAATGTGCACGAATTGTTTAGCTGTAGAATTGAATACACCATTGGCAGAATAGGAGATTTTTACAAAATTAAATTAAGACTCCTGATTGAGATTTGTCCATATATAATAAATATTGAAAAATAAAAGCTAGAGTCATTTATTTTCTTGTAATGTTTTCAAAACTCAGAAGCCACCTACTTTTCACAAAAAGCACACTGCCTAGGTCTCTTCAATAATATTTTTGTCAATATTTTCCTCCATTATTATATATCACTAATTAACTTGGTAAGATTTTTTGATTGCATTAGCCATTCAATAGTTAATAGGCTGAACAACTTCAATGTTGTGTATAAATTTTAAGATCCTTTTGCTGGCTACTTTAATAATCTTCAAATACAGTTATACAAGAAAATCTTTATAGGCTGTTGTTTACTGAGGTGGTATATGGTAAACCAGTACCATATTGTAATACTTTTGTACAGTATGTGAATTATAGCAATTTAAGCTGTATTTAGTATGAAGATCACTTTGTTTTGTACTAAATTACCTTATTTTTGATCTCTTTGAGTTGATGGCTTATGAGCCAGAGTGACATTTTCAATATCAGGTTATTCTTGGGTACGCCTGTCTCCACTCTATTATTGAGCCAGAGGGCTATAAATACATTTTCTAAATATTAGTCATACCCTCCTTCAGATGAAGTATATCTTAGTTTAGAGAATATTTCTCTTACCTAATACCCCTATTTTTACATCATCAAAAAAATGTTGTCAGAATAGACTGAAATAACCAACCTAACCCAAACCTACAGCAAGCTCTTGTATTTAGTAATAGCAAATTTCTGCAGTTCTGTCTGAATTCTTAGTCAGTTTTTCCCTTGAAATGAATTAGAAACTTTCCTGAGAAAAGGCTGCATAAATTATCCTTAAACAGAGAGAACAAACTATCTTAAAATCCTATGCTAAAAATATTAGTGAAGTTCAGTCAGTTTAAACTTCCAAGTATTAGTAGAAAGGACTAGTGTTTTTTGCAGTTGGTCTTTGCATTATCATGTCTTTAATAATATGCTTGTGGTTAAAGGACTTTTGGACAAATGCATTGTTATTTACAGATTCAAAAAGATGTTTTTCATTCATCAGTCAGGAATCTCATTGGTCTCATTGGTATAATTCAAAGGTCTCATTGGTATCTGTTACTTGTGTTGCATGCATAGACTGCATTAAGTGTTATTTCACTTATTTTCTTGGGTGTTTAGAATTTCTGAGGATGAATTATCTGTATTGATTTAAAAATATTTAGTGTTGCAGCAGCATCTTATGATCATCTGATTAAAAATCGTTCATTCTTCAGATCTATGAGACAAGAGAACAGAATTTGACAAATAGGAAGAACTTCCAACATTAGGAATACAAGCAGCTACTGAGGTCTTTTAAAAGCTGGTTGTTTTAGACATTACACACATTTGAAGAAGGCCAAACATCATGACCTTTTTCTCTTATTTCCCTTCTCTACTATTTATATAGTTCTAGGGCATTGTCATTATTTTGCAGTAAAGGGTATAACTGATAGCATTAGTTTGCATGTTTGTATTCAGAAGACATTTTTAGATAAGACCACTTACATAAGTGTTCATAAAGTAGAGGGTGATTTTAGCTAAAGAAGTTGCTAGAATTTGCTTTAGAAAAGGATGAGCACTGTCTCAGGTGTCCTTCACACCTCCCCAGATTAAACAGTAGAATTTTGTGCACTGATTTTCCACTGTGCAACGACTTGTGTTGTGTTTCGGAGAACTAGAATCCTGATGTATACAGTGATTTTTAGAAGGGCCTGAAGTGTGACACAGCATAAGCTGTAGATACAATATATCACCATTAAGAGACTTCATGAGTTTTTCTGTAAATGCTGTTTACTACTACCTTGTAAGACAGCATCTGCTCAATTCAGACTGATGAAGAATTTTGAAGTGCTTGGATGAAAAAAGTAACAGTACTGATCTTCAGAAGCATCTTTATTTGTTACTATGGTCTTCAGATGGTTTTCTGACAAAGTAAATCAAAATATGTTTGGAATAGGCCTGTGGATGGCCTCATCAATTCCAGGAAAGCCTAGCTGCAGCCACCAGTAGTGTGTGCATCTCCCAGTCCTTTACATGAGTGGGTTTGTTCAGAGGTTTTCAGAAGTCCATGGTTCAGTGTGGTTGGGCTTTGTCAATCATCCATAGACAAACAGAAAAAATCAGTGCAATAGCTCTCCAAAGCAGAGCATTTCGGGAAAGGGTACAACTTATTTTTGAAACTTCTATGTATTTCAACAATGTAGTAAAACAAACTTTAGTGTTCCTCAAGTAAGGTTTTGATTGAAAAATGTAATGCTTAAAAACCAGAAGTATGTTTCCATATGTTATAAACATCTCAGCAATTCTTTTTTTAAATGTGCAGCTTTATAAAGTGAAGGAAATGGACACAGAAGGAAATCTGTTCAAACCCTTTCAGACTGTTGTAGTGGTTTTACTCGGGTGGGCAGCCGAGTTCCACCACGGTCCCTCTCTCACTCCCCCTCCTCAAAGGGAAAGGGGGAGAAAATATGACACAGAGGTCAAGGTTTGAGATAAGGACAGGGAGATCGCTCAACAATTATCGTAATGGGCAAAACAGACTCAGAGTAGGGAGATAGTAAGATTTATTACCTATTACTAACAAGCTGGAGAAGTGAGAAACAAAGGAAAGAAACCAAAAATGTCTTCCCCCATCCACCCTCTTCCACCTCCTCCCCCCAAGCAATGCGGGGGAATGGGGCTTGTGGTCAGTCTAAGGAACTTTGTCTCTACTGCTCCTTCTCAGTCACTCTTGTCCCCTGCTCTAATGTGGGGTCCCTCCCATGGGGTGCAGTCCTTTCCAAACTGATCCTGCGTGGGCTTCCCACAGGCAACAGCTCTTCAAGAACTGCTCCAGATATGGGTCCATACCATGGGGTCCATCCATCAGGAGCAACCTGCTCCAACCTGGGTCCCCCATGGGCAGCAGCTCCTGCCAGGTCACCTGCTCCTGCGTGGTCTCCTCTCCACGGGTTACAGGTCTGACCCGAAATCTGCTCCGGCAGGGGTCCTCCACAGGCCAAAGCCTCCATCAGTGCAGGTCCACCTGCTCCACCGTGGTCTCCTCCACGGGCTGCAGGGGGACATCCTGCTTCACCATGGTCCTCACCACAGGCCGCAGGGGACTTCTGCTCCGGCGCCTGGAGCACCTCTCCCCCTCCTTCTTCACTGACCTTGGTGCCTGCAAGGCTGTTTCTCACTCCTCTCACCCTCCCAGCTGCTGTGTGGCGCAGTGGTTTTTTTTGTTTGTTTGTTTGTTTGTTTTGTTGTGTTTTTTTTTCCCCATCTTAAATATGCTCTCACAGAGGCGCAAATCAACAGCACTTATTGGCTCAGCTCTGGTCAGCAGTGGGGCCCTTATCTAACATGGGGCAGCTTCTGGATTCTTCTCACTGTATGAGAAGAGCTGTATGTGGAGTGCTGAAATCAGAAACTTTTTTCACTTGAGTAACATCTTTAAAGTCTGTGAACTCTACTCAAGATAAACAGGTTCTGTTAATTAAAACCTGTATCATGATGATCTACTTAGCTTTGTATGGTGGAGGTAGGGTTTCATGTGGAACTTGTCCTTTCCTGTTCTACCAGTCAAACTAAACAAAATTTTCATATACTTCTAGGGAATGCTGCTTAGTTTTAAGGAGAAACAGATAATTTGTAGGGAATATGTTTCCTTTCAACAGCAAGAAAACTTTATTATTATTTCAAGCATGATTTGAGAACAATACAGATTCACAGTTTTAACACTAATAATTTTTTTGGTACGAACATTGTCATTAACATCTTTCCTGAAAACAGTCGCCTTCAGTGTTTTGTGGGATGTAACAAAAAGACCGGGTTTAGTTCTACTAAATGCTGTCTGCTTTCTGTTGCACGTGGTTTGGAATGGCTGTGTTTTTGCATGGGAAGTGTCAGGGGCCCTGTTGGAGCCCCTTGACTGTCAGCTGTGGTGGATCCCTTCATGCTGGAGCTTCTCACTGTGCTAGTGAAGCTCTGAAGCTTGACCTTGAGTAAATGCCTTCCATAGTCTTTTACTAAGCAATCTGGAGTGAAAGTAGTTTTGTTTGATCCATGTGTTTGATTTGTCATTTTGGCATTGGAAATTACTGGGTAAGGAGACTTGTGCACGTAGAATTCAGCAGCTGAATTAAAGGGGAGGTTCCCAAAAATGGAGTTTGGAATCCAAAGCTGGGGACACTGGGCTGGGATGAAATGCCAGCTGTAGGTTTGGCACATGGTGTTACCAGCTGTCCCTCCTCCTGAAGCTTTGCCATGCTGCCAGAAGAAATGCTCTCAATGAGCATAGAATGTACTTCACTGTTTGTTCAGTGAAGCACTTAACTGGCACAGTTTCAGCAGAGTAACTTCCTATGTGTGGTGGTTTTACCATGCTGGGCAGCTGAACATCACAACCGCTCTCTCACTCCCCCCTCCTATCTCACTCCCTCTCCTCTGCCTCGCCAGAAGCAGGGCTCCCCTCTAGTCCTGGTTGGAGTGTCTGCTACTTAATTCTTGCACATGAGAAGCAGAGGTCCCTTCATCAGGGTCAAAAATAACATCAGCTCTTCTATTGCCTCTGGAGGATGGCCCAACAGAAACCGGAGCAGCATTTTTCTTAGGAGCCCCTCTTCTTGCTGCTGTCTTTCCTTTCAGTTCACGTACCCGAGCAGCTAGGGCTGAAGTAGGTACACCATCCCACTTCCTCATATCTTCCCCGCGGTCACACAGATAAAACCACAAGGTGCCACGTGGTGTGCGTCTTGGGTACTCTCCCTCTCAAGCAGGAAAATACTGCTTCTTAGTGGCTGAGATATCACTCCTTCTGGATGAGGAGGGGTATGTTCGTTCTACGAGGTGCTCAAGTCTTTTGGACAGTTTCTCCACAACTGAGACACTGGCCCATACTGGAGCAGAGAGATTGTCTTCATATTTCTTAAGTTGGCAGGACACATTATACACTGTTGGTCCCATCCCCTCATCCCAATTAAATATTGCCAGCGTACTGGCATGTGATGATGGTGCACTCCGCACCAATTTACGCCACATGGATGTTGTACACTGGACTTCATCGGGATCTTTAGCTGTCTGGGCATTGTCCAAATCACTATAAATCATCTCCAGCACAGCTAATTCCCTCAGTTGCTGGAGACCTTTATCCACAGTGACCCACTTGTCGACTTGATATACAATGTCTTCCTTATTGGGATACCTTTCTTTCACAGCTGCCAGGAGTCGCCTCCAGAGGCTGAGAACCTGTGTCCCTCTTCCAATTCCTTTGTCAATTACCATTTCTCTAGAGAGGGATCCCAGCTGCTTGGCTTCATTGCCTTCTAATTGTTGGCTATTGGCCCCAGTGTCCCAGAATCGAAGCAGCCAGGTGAGGATGTGTTCACCTGGGTGTCGACCATAATCCTTTCGTATTTCTCGCAACTCACTCAGGGATAGGGATCGAGTGGTTTCTGATTCATTTATGATTTCAGTCTCTTCTTCCTGCTGTTCTTGTGATGGCCCTGCTTTAGAGGTGCCTGCCTTTTCCCCTTCTCCCTCCTTCTTAGGAGAGGCTTCTTCCCTTACTAAGCGAGCTGACTTTCGTTTCCATTGTTTTGACTTGACTATGGGGGCGACTGATACCATAGCCGGTTGGTCCTCTGGGTCAGCCACAGCACGTGTCATCTGGTCATCAGATTCAGAGACTTCCTCCCTCTCTTCAAAGTGCTGGATAATGTTAAACACTGTTTGATAGGAGTAAACCAGGACCCAGCACAATGCTGCATTGTGCTGGGGGGGCATACAACTCTCAAACATTTAATCAGATTTTTAGGATTTTGCACTTGTTCAGGGGTGAAGTTCAAAACTACTGGGGGAGACACCCGTGACAGGTACCTGCCTATATCCTCCCACACACCTTGCCACCGGCCACAAGGCTGTTTCGGGACAGATTGCCAGGTAAGCTTTCTAAACAATCGGCTAATCTTAGAGAGAAGAGGAGCCCCGTTATGCAGAATTAGAAATAGCAATATATGGGTTACACATGGATATTCAAAATACTCAAAAACTGTTGTAATTAGCCTACTGTGAAAGAAGGAGACTGTACCATTCCTGATATCATTCATAAACTGACTTCCAGATGAGGAAAAGTAGGCAGTGTAATTCTGAATATTGTCTAAAAGATAGTTTCCATGAGACCCAAATGATAACAGGGCAGAGCCTGAATGCCAGATTAAACTCAAGGCCAGTGCTTGGCAGCACAGCGAGTTTAAAAAAACGAACACAGATTGTAGCACATTCTCGGATCGAATATAGAGGAGAAAGGAGAGTATGACACGGTGTCCTGGTTTCAGTTAGGACAGTTTTCCTCCTAGTAGCTGGTGGAATGCTGTATTTTGGATTGGGATGGGAGGAATGCTGATAACATGCCGATGTTTTGGTTGTTGCAGAGCAGTGCTTGTACCAAGCCAAGGACTTTTCAGCTCCTCGTTCTGTCCTGCCAGCAGGCAGGCTCGGGGTGCAGCAACAGCTGGGAGGGGACAGAGCCAGGACAGCTGACCCAAACTGGCCAAAGGAGTATTCCGTACCATCTGACGTCATGCTAAACAATATATAGGGGTGGCTAGCCGGGGGGGGGGGGGCCGGCTGCTCGGGATAGACTGGGCATCGGTCAGCGGGTGGTGAGCAATTGCATTGCGCATCACTTGTTTCATACACATTATTATTGTTGTTATTATTATTATTATTATTATTATTGTTTCCTATCTTAATAAACTGTCTCTATCTCAACTCTTGTTTCACTTTTTCCGTTTCTCTCCCCCATCCCAGAGAGGGAGGGGGGAGGGTGAGCGAACGGCTGTGTGGTGTTTAGCTGCCGGCCGGGTTAAACCACAACAGTCTTTTTGGCGCCCAACGTGGGGCACGAAGAGTTGAGATAACGACAGATCTGACCAGAGTGTGTTAAACTAAAATTGACCTGCTTAATAGTTGCTAGTCACAATGTTGATTGCTTTAATCTCGCCTCTGCTGTGCCTGTATTCCAAACTGTGTTTTATTGTACGTTACCTCCTGTATGTGATCCCTGTCGTGCTGTTTATCCTTTCCGGGCCCTGGTTTAAGATTGTTACGGTACTGTGCTGTGTAGCAATAGCTTATGAAACAATAATATATCTGGTCATGACGCTAACCTGGTACTTCTACTCAGCACTGTCTTCGACTCTGTGCTTTGGAGGCCATATTTCAGAAACTATTAGCAATTACACCTATTGCCTTTTTTCATCAGGGAGCCAATCTGTGGAGGGGACAGGGGAAGATGTTTTTTCCTACTTGTTCACTTCTCTTTCCTCCTTCACCACCCTCTTATCCTCCAAGCTAGTTAGGATAGTTCTCCAAGATGTTGAATATCCTTGGGATACTCAGACTAGTATGTTCTTGTTGTTATGTCTCCTGAATATGCTTCAGGTTTTGCTTAAGGTTAAACAACTACTTAGGAAACTCATTTGGAGATCAGTCCTGAGGCAGGATAGTGGTGAGTGGCAGGGAGTGTGGGAGGATATGGGCAAGCATCTAGAGCAGTGGGCACCTCCGATGTTTTGGAAATTCACCCCTGAACAACTGCAAAACCCTAAAAAACTGGTAAAATGCTTGAAAAAAGGTGTAATGACTCTGGTAGTTCCAAAGTGACACAACTCACTGTAACGTGCTGGGGTCTGGCCTATGCTTATCGAGCTGCAATTGATGCTACTATCAACCCAGTTCGAGCCCCCGCAGCCGCTAGAGTTCCAGCCCCCGCGGCCGCTCCAGCTCCTGCAGCCACTCCAGCTCCTGCAGCCACTCCAGCTCCTACAGCCACTCCAGCTCCAGCCCCTGCAGCCGCTCCAGTTCCAGCCCCTGCAGCCGCTCCAGCTCCTGCAGCCGCTCCAGTTCCAGCTCCAGCCCCTGCAGCCGCTCCAGCTCCAGCTTCTGCAACCGCTCCAGTTCCAGCTCCTGCAGCCGCTCCAGTTCCAGCTCCTGCAGCCGCTCCAGTTCCAGCCCCTGCAGCTGATCCAGTTCCAGCCCCTGCAGCCGCTCCAGCCTCATTCCTATATGTCAATGTCCTATTAATGGTATTGCAGTAACAACCACACAGATACTGGTAAATGAATTTTGCTAGACTTGGACAAGCAAAGTGATGGAACGAGAACGGGCTTCAACGTGTGACAATCCAACATCACATACCATCTCTTCTGCCCTGAAAGACTGCGATGACAGATGGAGCCTGAAGTCAGTCATAAACTATGCAAACACGGTGGACATTCTGTATATATTATAAATGAAAATGGTGGTCAATTGGAATCTATTGGAAAGGGTGTTTCCATTTTCATCTATGGTATATAGCAATCATGGTAGTGATGACATACAGTATTATACAGTAATTAATATAATCCAATTCACCTCATGGGCTATTCTCACCCTGTATTAAATCCCCTTGAGGTACACATCGGACCTCCCCATTTTTTTGCATTACCCACCAAGTACCTCCAGGTCCCTGAGCAAAAGCAATCCCGCGAATGGGTTTGCTTTTTCCTGAGGCAGGAGTAGCCCAGACTGTCTTTCCCAGCATGTTTCTTATATGCACTACAGGAACTTTATCCCCTTCTACAGTACGTAACAGGTTTGATTGGGCAGGTCCAGCTCGGTTAGCAGATCCCCTAGTATTGACTAACCAGGTGGCCTTTGCCAAATGTGTGTCCCAATTTTTGAATGTCCCAGCACCCACTGCCTTCAGTGCAGTCTTTAACAGTCCCTTATATCGCTCAACTTTCCCGGAGGCTGGTGCATGATAAGGAATGTGATATACCCATTCAATACCATGTTCTTTGGCCCAAGTGTCTATAAGGTTGTTTCGGAAATGAGTCCCGTTGTCTGACTCAATTCTTTCTGGGGTGCCATGTCACCATAGGACTTGTTTTTCAAGGCCCAGGATAGTGTTCCAGGCAGTGGCATGGGGCACAGGATATGTTTCCAGCCATCCGGTGGTTGCTTCCACCATTGTAAGTCCGTGGCTCTTGCCACTGCGGGTTTGAGGGAGTGTGATGTAATCAATCTGCCAGGCCTCTCCATCTTTATATTTCAGCCATCGTCCTCCATACCAAAGAGGCTTTGACCGTTTGGGTTGCTTGATTGCAGCACGTTTCACAATCATGAATAACCTGTGCTATAGCACTTGGATGGCTTTCACTTCTGCAAACTAACTCGATTCACCTTCTCCCTCAGCAGCTTCTGCAACTCGTCGTGTAGGACTCCATACAGCAGCCTTCCATCTCCGATGCTTTCCCACAATACGACAGGACACATCAGTGAACAGAGCATATTTCTTCTCATCTTCTGGTAGCTTCTTGTACAGTGGGGCTTCTTCAGCACGGACCACTTCCTCCTCTGGTGATGTCCCAAAGTATTTGCCTTCTGGCCAGTCCACAATCACTTCCAAGATTCCTGGGCAACTGGGGTTTCCTATTCAAGCCTGCTGAGTTATCAGTGCAACCCACTTGCTCCATGTAGCAACAGTTGCATGATGTGTATAGGGGACCCTTCCTTTGAACATCCAGCCCAGTACTGGCAGTCAGGGTGCCAGGAGGAGCTGCGTTTCAGTACCGACCACTTATGAAGCAGATCGAACTCCTTCATATGCTGCCAATATTTCCTTTTCAGTTGGAGTGTAGCAGGCCTCAGATCCTCTGTATCCCCGACTCCAAAACCCTAGGGGTCGACCTCGAGTTTCCCCAGGTTCCTTCTGCCAGAGGCTCCAGGTGGGGCCATTCTCCCCGGCTGCGGTGTAGAGCACATTCATTACATCTGGTCCTGTTCGGACTGGCCCAAGGGGTACTGCATGAACTATTTCCTGCTTAATTTGTTCAAAGGCTTGTCGTTGCTCTGGGCCCCATTCAAAATCGGTCTTCTTAGGGGTTACTTGGTAGAGCGGGTTTACAATCAGACTGTAATTTGGAATGTGCATTCTCCAAAACCCCACGACACCTAGGAAAGTTTGTGTTTCTTTTTTGCTAGTTGGTGGAGACATAGCTGTTATTTTGTTGATCACATCCATTGGGATTTGACGACGTCCATCCTGCCATTTTATTCCTAAAAACTGGATCTCTCATGCAGGTCCTTTAATTTTGTTTTGTTTTATGGCAAAACCGGCCTTCAGAAGGATGTGGACTATTTTCTTCCCTTTCTCAAAAACTTCCTCTGCTGTATCACCCCACACAATGATGTCATCGATGTACTGCAGGTGTTCAGGAGCTTCCCCCTGCTCCAGCGCAGACTGGATCAGTGCATGGCAAATGGTAGGGCTGTGTTTCCACCCCTGGGGCAGTCGATTCCAGGTGTATTGGATGCCCCTCCAAGTGAAAGCAAACTGTGGCCTGCACTCTGCTGCTAGAGGGATGGAGAAAAATGCATTAGCGATATCGATCGTGGCATACCACTTAGCTGCCTTTGATTCCAGTTCATACTGGAGTTCTAGCATGTCCGGCACTGCAGCGCTCAGTGGTGGCGTCACTTCGTTCAGGCCACGATAGTCCACTGTTAGTCTCCACTCACCATTAGACTTTCGCACTGGTCATATGGGGCTATTAAAAGGTGAATGAGTCTTGCTGATCACTCCTTGGCTCTCCAGCTGACGAATTAACTTATGGATGGGAATTAGGGAGTCTCGATTGGTGCGATATTGTCGCCGGTGCACAGTTGTGGTAGCGATTGGCACTTGCTGTTCTTCGACCCTCAGCAACCCCACCACAGAAGGATCCTCTGAGAGACCAGGCAAGGTGGACAGCTGTTTAGTGCCCTCTGTCTCTAAGGCAGCTATGCCAAATGCCCACCGGTACCCTTTTGGATCCTTGAAGTACCCTCTCTTGAGGTAATCTATGCCAAGAATGCATGGAGCCTCTGGGCCAGTCACAATGGGATGCTTTTGCCACTCATTCTCAGACTCACTTCATCTTCCAATACAGTTAGCTGTTGGGATCCTCCTGTCACTCCAGAGATACAGATGGGTTCTGTCCCTTTATAGATTGATGGCATTAGAGTACATTGTGCACCGGTGTCTACTAAAGCTTTATACTTCTGTGCATCTGACGTGCCAGGCCATCGAATCCACACAGTCCAATAAACTCAATTATCCCTTTCCTCCCCCTGGCTGGAGGCAGGGCCCCTCTAGTCCTGGTCAGAATCTTCGTTTCTGTGTTTAAAGGACTGCCTACTGGAAGTTGGAGCAGCAAACTTTTTCCCAATTGTTTTCTTTTGCAACTCCCGTACCCGTGCCTCTAGGGTTGCGGTGGATTTTCCATCCCATTTCCTCATGTCCTCTCCGTGGTCACGTAGGTAAAACCACAGGGTGGCACGGGGTGTGTACCCACCATATCGTCTTCCTTGCGTGGATGAACGCTTACCCCTGATAGCTGAAACACTGGTTTGTACAGGTGGGGAGGAATATAAACTCTCTTCAAGTTAGTGGACCTCTTCAGAAAGTTTCTCCAAAGTATTCTCTTTTAGTTGGTGGACACTGGTTCGTTCAAGTGGGGAGGAAAATAATCCGTCTTCAAGATGGTGGACCTTTTCAGAAAGTTTCTCCACAGCTGAGACGCAGGCTTGTAAGGAAGAGGAGAGACTTTCTTCATACCGCCGGAGTTGTCTAGCCACTTCATACACTGTGGGTTCATCACGTTCTCTCCAGGTCATTACTGCCAATGAGTTGGCATATGATGATGGTGCACTCCGTACAAACTTCCGCCACATGGGTCGGGTACACCTGACATCATCTGGATCTAGGGATATTTGTTCGTTGTCTAGGTCCTCATAAATCACCTCCCTTACTGCTAATTCCCTCAGGTACTGGATTCCCTTCTCCATAGTGGTCCACTTGCCTGGATGGCATACAATTTCTTCCTTGTAGGGATACCTTTCCCTCACAGCTGACAGGAGACGCTTCCAGGGGCTGTAAGGTCGTACTCTGTTTCCAATTGCTTTGTCAATGCCTGCATCTTTAGCAAGGGATCCCAGCCGCTTGGCTTCACTTCTATCTAACTCCACACTCTCGGCTCCAGTGTCCCAGCACCGGAGCAGCCAGGTGACAAGCTGCTCACCTATAGAGCGGCTGAAATCTCTTCGCACGTCTCGTAGCTCACGCTCGCCTAGGTCTCGGGTAGATACTGCTATTTTTGATACATCTTCATCTTCATCCTCCTGCTCCCTGGATGGCCCGGCCTCGTCTTCTCTACACCTAGACCCAGCAGAAGACTCTCTACGTTCTAAGCGACCTGAGTCTCTGTACCATTTTTTCACCTTGGTTACAGGGGCAACTTGCACTGCTGTAGCTTGTTTCTCTGGCCCAGCCATAGGGTCTACCACTGGGGCTGGATTTCCCTCTGCAGGTGCAACTTGAACGGCTACAGCTCGTTTCTCTGGCCCAGGAGCTGGAGCAACTGCAGGAGCTGGAACTGGAGCAGTTGCAGAAGCCGGAACTGGAGCGGCTGCAGGAGCCGGAGCGGCTGCAGGGGCTGGAACTGGAGCAGTTGCAGAAGCCGGAACTGGAGCGGCTGCAGGAGCCGGAGCGGCTGCAGGAGCTGGAGCTGGAGCAGCTGCAGGAGCTGGAGCGGCTGCAGGAGCTGGAGCAGGAGCTGGAACAGGGGCTGGAACTGGAGCAGTTGCAGAAGCCGGAGCTGGAGCAGTCACAGAAGCCGGAGCTGGAGCAGCTGCAGGGGATGGAGCAGCTGCAGGGGCTGGAACTGGAGTGGCTGCAGAGGCTAGAACTGGAGTGGCTGCAGGGAGCTGGAGTGGCTGCAGGGGCTGGAGCGGCTGCAGGGGCTGGAACTGGAGCAGCTGCAGGGGCTGGAACTGGAGTGGCTGCAGGAGCTGGAACTGGAGCGGCTGCAGGAGCTGGAACTGGAGCGGTTGCAGAAGCTGGAGCTGGAGCGGCTGCAGGGGCTGGAGCTGGAACTGGAGCGGCTGCAGGAGCTGGAGCGGCTGCAGGGGCTGGAACTGGAGCGGCTGCAGGGCTGGAGCTGGAGTGGCTGTAGGAGCTGGAGTGGCTGCAGGAGCTGGAGTGGCTGCAGGAGCTGGAGCGGCCGCGGGGGCTGGAACTGAAGCGGCTGCGGGGGCTGGAACTGGGTTGATACTTCTGTGCATCTGATGTGTCAGGCCATCGAATCCACACAGTCCAATAAACTCGATTATCCCTTTCCTCCCCTTGGCTGGAGGCAGGGCCCCTCTAGTCCTGGTCAGAATCTTCGTTTCTGTGTTTAAAGGACTGCCTACTGGAAGTTGGAGCAGCAAACTTTTCAGAGAACCCATTTTTCCCAATTGTTTTTCCTTGCAACTCACGTACCTGTGCCTCTAGTGTCGCGGTAGATTTTCCATCCCGTTTCCTCATGTCCTCTGCATGGTCACGTAGGTAAAACCACAGGGTGGCACAGGGTGTGTACCCACCATATCGTCTTCCTTGCACAGAAGGGCACTTACCCCTAATATCTGAGACACTGGTTTCTACAGGTGGGGAGGAAGATAAATTCTCTTTAAGTTGGTGGAACTCTTCAGAAAGTTTCTCCACATCGAGACACAGGCCTGTAGGGAAGAGGAGAGACTTTCTTCGTACTTCCAGGGTGATGACGGACCTTTTTCAAGCACTCCTCCAGTTTTTTAGGATTTTTCAGTTGTTCAGGGGTAAATTTCCAAAGCACTGGAGGTGCCCACTGCTCTAGATGCCTGCCCATATCCTCCCACTCTCCCTGCCACTCATAACTATCCTGCCTCAGGACAGATCTCTGGATGACACTCTTAAGTATTTGTTTAACCTTAGACAAAACCTGAAGTGCATTCAGGAGACATAACAATGAGAACATGCTGGTCTGAACATCCCAAGGATATTCGAAGTTTTGGAAAGCTACCATAACTCTCTTGGAGGAGAAGAAAGGGAGAGTGAACAATGGGAAAAAAACATCTTCCCCTGACCCCTCCATCGATTGGCTCCCTGAAGAAAAAGCATGAAAAGTGTAATTATTAATAGTTTCTGAGGTAGGGTTCCCAAAGTATGGAGTTGATGACAATGCTGAGTACAAATACCAGATTAGTCTCATGGCTGGTAATTTTGTCATATCATAAGCCAGTGTTACACAGTACAGCAAAATAATAACCTTGTACCAACCCCCAGCAGTGATAAGCAACATGACAGGGAACACATACAGTAAGTAATGTGCTATATAACTCAATTCAGAAAACAGGCACAGCAGACTCGAGATCACAAAAATAGATATTGTGATTAGTAAATATTAAACTGATGTAATGCTTATCAGAATCTTGTTTTAATACACTCTAGTCAGATCTGTCGTTATCTCAACCCTTCGAGCCCCACGTTGGGCGCCAAAAGTGCTGTTGTGGTTTAACCTGGCCGGCAGCTAAACACTATACAGCCATTCGCTCACCCTCCTCCCTCCCTCTCTGGAATGGGGGAGAGAATCAGGAAAAACTGAAGCCTATGGGTTGAGATAGAGACAGTTTATTAGGACAGAAAATAAAATAATAATAATAATAATAATAATATGTACAAAACAAGTGATGCACAATGCAATTGCTCACCACTCGCTGACCAATGCCCAGCCTATCCCTGAGCAGCCAGCCCCCCCACCCCAGCTAGCCACCCCTATCTATTGTTTAGCATGACGTCAGATGGTATAGAATACTCCTTTGGCCAGTTTGGGTCAGCTGTCCTGGCTCTGTCCCCTCCCAGCTCCTGCTGAACCTCCAGCCTGCCTGCTGGCAGGACTGTGAGAGAAGCTGAAAAGTCCTTGGCTTGGTGTAAGCACTGCTCTGCAACAATTAAAACATCAGTGTGTTATTAACATTAGTCTCATCCTAAATCCAAAACATAGCACCCTACCAGCTACTGGGAGGAAAATTAACTCTATCCTAACTAAAACCAGGACAGTATTGAAGTCAAACCCTGGGGCAAACAGGTCTTCAAAGTATTGAAGTGGGTGGACTTTTTACCTTGGCTGGTGTCCTTCTCTCTGTTTTTCCTTGAAGCAGGTTGCTCGCTGGCTGTTTTAGCTGGCACAGGATACACCACCACCGCATTTCCTCCAGTGTAGCCTTGTTGCAGGCTGTCCTGGCATTTTGAATTGACATGGCATGAAAGCATGTATTTGGGAAACATTGCATTACCAGGTTACACATGGGCTGGCTTGACAAAATGGTGAGAGAGTGCAGCAAATCTGCTCTTTCAGCTTTCTCAGTTATTCAGTGATAGTGTCAGGATGGTAAGCTTATTTAGTGGAGTGTCTGGCAACAAACTTTGCTCCTAGCATGACGGAATAAAGGATAAAGAATTGGTTGGCTGGTCGCAGCCAAAGGGTTGTGGTCAATGGTACTATGCCTGGGTGGAGGCCGGTCACAAGTATCTGACCCTCAGGGGTCAGTCTTAGGTCCAGTACTCTCCAACATCTTTATCAACAACATAGATGGTGGAATCGAGTGCACCCTCAGCAAGTTTGCAGATGACACCAAGCTGAGTGGTACAGTCGATACAACAGAGGGAAGGGATGCCATCCAGAGGGACCTGGACAGACTGGAGAAGTGGGCCCAGGAGAACTTAATGAGGTTCAACAAGGCCAAGGGCAAGGTGTTGCACTTGGGCTGGGGCAATCCCAGGTATTTATATAGACTGGCCAAAGAAGAACTCAAGAGCAGCCCTGCAGAGAAGGACTTGGGGGTCCTGCTGGACGAGAAACTGGACATGAGCCGGTGGTGCGCGCTTGCAGCCCCAAAGGCCAACTATGTCCTGGGCTGCCTTAAAAAAGGGGTGGCCAGCAGGAAGAGGGAAGTGATTGTCCCCCTCTACTCTGCTCTTGTGAGACCCCACCTGGAATACTGCGTGCAGGCCTGGGGCCCCCAGCACAAGAATGATGTGGAGCTCTTGGAAGGGGTCCAGAGGAGGGCCACTAAGATGATCAGAGGGCTGGAGCACCTCTCCTATGCAGAAAGGTTGAGGGAACTGGGCTTGTTTAGCCTGGAGAAGAGAAGGCTCCAGGAAGACCTCATTGCGGCCTTTCAGTACTTGAAGGGAGCATATAAACAGGAGGGGGAATGCCTGTTTACATATGTTGGTAGTGGAGGGTTGGAGAAAGTCCTGATGCTGTGCCAGCACTTCTCAGCAGTAGACACAACACTGGTGTGATAACACTGCTGTTCTAGCTACAAGTGCAGGGCGTGGCACTGTATGGGCTGCTGCAGGGAAAGTTAACATCCCAGCCAGACCCAGTACAGTCACCTGCCTCTCCATTCCTCCTCGCGAGGAAGTTGTAGACCGAGATGAAGTCTCCCCTCAGCCTCCTCTTCTCCAGGCTGAACAGGCCCAGTGACCTCAGGCGCTCCTCATATGTCTTCCCCTCTAGGCCCTTCACCATCTTCATCACCCTCCTCTGGACACTCTCCAACAGTTGAATGTCCTTTTTGTACTGTGGTGCCCAGAACTGCACACAGTACTCGAGGTGAGGCCACACCAGCGCAGAGTAGAGCAGGACGATCACTTCCCTCGACCGACTAGTGATGCCGTGCTTGATGCAGCCCAGGATACGGTTGGCCCTCCTGGCTACCAGGGCACACTGCTGGCTCATATTCAACTTGCTGTCAAGCATGACCCCCCGATCCCTCTCTGTGGGGCTGCTCTCCAGCGTCTCGTCGCCCAGTCTGTATGTACGGCCAGGGTTGCCTTGTCCCAGGTGCAGGACCTGGCACTTGCTTTTGTTAAACTTCATGTGGTTGGTGATCAACCAGCTCTCCAACCTGTCCGGATCTCTCTGCAAGGCCTTTCCACCCTCAAGGGAGTCCACAACTCCTCCAAGTTTGGTGTCATCAGCAAATTTCCTCAAAACTCCTTCTAGTCCTATATCCAAATCATTTATCACAGAATCACAGAATGTCTAGGTTGGAAGAGACCTACAAGATCGCCGAGTCCAACCTCTGACCTAACACTAACAAATCTTCCACTAAACCGTATCCCTAAGCTCTACATCTAAACGTCTTTTAAAGACCTCCAGGGATGGTGACTCAACCACTTCCCTGGGCAGCCTATTCCAGTGCCTAACAACCCTTTCTGTAAAGAAGTTCTTCCTAATATCCAACCTAAACCTCCCCTGGTGCAACTTTAGCCCATTCCCCCATTATGTCTGGCAAGTTGAAGTCCCCCATAAGGGCAAGGGGAGTTGATCTCGAGGCATCTCTTAGTTCCGCAAAGAATAATTCATCGGCGTTGTCGTCCTGACCGGGTGGTCTGTAATAGACTCCCACAGCGACATCCCCTTTATTTGTTCGTCCCTTAATCATTACCCAGAGGCTCTCAACTTTGCCATTGCCAACTTGAAGTTCCACACAGTCCAGCCCCTGCTTCATATACATCATCACCCCCCCCCCACCTCACCTACCCTGCCTATCCCTCCTGAGGAGCCTGTAACCATCTATTGCGACACACCAGCCACAGGACTCATCCCACCAAGTTTCACTTAAGGATTGTTTCTGTCAAAGAATATGATCCCTTTGACAGATTAAGTAGCTGCGGTGATCAGGTTTGCAAGGGGTTTTGCCAACATCGTTAGCTACAGTGGTTGAGGCAATGCCATTAAAAAAAAGAGGAGATCTGAAAGGAATCTGTAACCTCCACAGTCAGCCAGACATCGTTGCTAAAGAATAAAATTTATTTGGAGTGCATGCACCAGATATTGTTTCTTCAAGAAATTAAAAAAAAAAAAAAGTCATCACAAATTTCCTTTGTACATGCAGAAGATGAGCTGTGGGGATAACTGAATTGCAGTGCTGCTTTCTTTCAGCAGCAATATGAGAACAGGCATCCCCTTCTCTGCAGTTCTCAGTGCAGTGAAAGAGCTGGAGGAGCAGGTTAAGGGAATGATGCAGCCTTCTGCAGGGCCCTATCTATGCTAGCAGGAAGAAACTGTCATTACATATCTTTGCTTTGAACTGAAAGCCAGAGCAAAGTGGTAGCAAAGATTTTTGTTCTCTATATGAGTCTAACCAGGATAGTGACAAGTTCCTGTAGTCTCTTCTGCCTTGGTAAGAGCAGTGGCATTTATCCGACACATGATGATTCCTACAATGCTACTCTGTAATGGAAAATAACTCAGCTGGGTACAGATTGAATGACAGTCCAACAAAATGCTGTTGCAAATACAGCCTCATCATGAAGTATTTAAGTGCCTTATGATAACTCAGAAAATGACTACTTTGAAGGTAATTGGCCTGCAAAGTAAGTGCCAGTGGTTTCAGTGTTCGTACCCAGCAGAAAAGCTCAAGCCGGTTTGGCATAATTCACATTCTTGCCAGACCCATAAAGTCTGACGTTTGATATGGTGGGGAGACCTAGTGATAGGAACAAAGTAGATTTGCCTTTTTTCCCCTGTCCCGGGGAGGGCAGCTCTCCAGCCTGAACAACCTCATCAGGCATATTCTGATGTGCAGCCTGAGGAGAGAAACCCAGCAGGCTGCCTGTGGTTAGACAGTGCCAACATGCATGCGAGCTTGTACCTGGTGGCAGGTTGTTCAGCTTGGAGAGTTTGAGTTTAGTAATCATCCAGAATTATGTGTCAGAGGCATTGACAAGATAAAAAGCTCTACAAGTTTATCTTGAGCATTATGGCTTAGTGCACTACAAAAGGAGATTTTTTTTTTTTTCATTTATTATAAGTATTTTTCAGTGCTGAATTAAAAAAAAAAAAAAGGTCAGGGACAAAGTCTGGAGAACAGAACAGTGGTAAACATTCAAGGTACCATGTGTTTTGATGCAGTCAGTTTTCCTCCCTAGTCATTGATACTTCTCTTTTTCACAGACACTTTTTATTTTTCTGATTTTTCTTCCTATTTCCACCTCTCTTCTTCTCCCTATTCCCTATACCCTACCTCCCCCTGACAGGGACCAGAAGTAAAATGTATGAAACTAAATTGACGTTGAACTGCTTTTACCTAGCAGAGGAAGTATTGAAAAGACTATGTTCTCTTACCCTTAATAACCCTTAATATTTAATTTATTAATTATCTATTAATTATTTATTAATTTTATTAACGATTTCTTATTTTATTTATCTATTAATTGTTTATTAATTTTTTAATTTTTATTTTAAAAATTAACCCTTAATAAATTTTAACAATCTTACCCTACTCTAACCCTTAATAAATTTGACTGGTTGCAATATTTGCTCTTTGGGATGAGATGATGATCCCTGTTGAAAAAATCAAGCTATGAGGCTGAATACTAGAGTGCAATGCATTCAGTTAGGATTTTGGTTATTACAGGAGAAAACAGATCTTTTTCCAGATATTCAGGCATGCCAGATTAGTTCACCACTGAGACATTAACCATTAACCAGCTAATAGCTCCATTAGTAATAATTGCCTATGCACTATCTTTATTACCTAATATATTTTACAATGGAAAAGGGCACACTAAACTTTTATTCCTTTCTTAAAGGCACAAGACCTGAATGTGATTGAGGAAGTGATCCGAATTATGTTAGAGATTATCAACTCCTGCCTGACCAATTCCCTTCATCACAACCCAAACTTGGTGTACACTCTGCTTTACAAGCGGGATCTGTTCGAGCAGTTTCGAACTCACTCTTCTTTCCAGGACATAATGCAAAATATAGATCTGGTAAGTGATCTATTATTTAAAGGATGCTTACTCTGTTCTTTGATCTCTTTATCCTTTTGAGAGGTGGAAAATATTCATCTCTATCAGTTTTTTAGAATGTGTTCAAATGTTGAGTTTCCCTCCCCTATTCTCTGGGCCTCCACTGTGACTTATTTTGGGCAACATCTTTATTCAACAGAGCCAGAGGGATTTGGAGATTCCTCTGGTAAGGAATTCCCAACCTGTGACACATCTTTCACTTCCTTTAAGGAAGAACAGTGTCAACTTCTCTTAACTACCCCTTGTTATAAGCCTGTCTTTCAGAAGAGAAAAAGCAGGATTTCATTATCATGAAATAATTTTCATTTCTCTTACTCCTATCACCAGACTATTAATGATTATAGGGGACTTTGTTAAATAGCTATGAGTGGGCACTCAGTTGCCTCATTGCCTAGCCTGTATCTGAACATATGTTGCTTTCACCTACAAAGTGTCTCTCCACAGCACTCAGCAATCCCATTGGGTAAATAAATGCTTTAGAAGAAAACAAAAGGAAATAACTTGTACCAGAATCTGTTACCAGCGTGGTTCTCCATGGACTGCATACTGGCATCTGACTTTGGAAAACAGTCGTTACCTGATTTCTTCTACATCTGATAGTGGCTTTAATGTTCATATTGAGGACCTGAGTAATGATTCCTGCTAGAAAATAACAGATGTAATGTGCAAGAAGTCCCTCTATGTCCTCTAGGCAGTATTTCCAGAGCTAAGCAATACTTGAAGTCGTGCTGTGACCACTGGATGCAAAATGCTGGAAGTGGAGGCTGAACAGGGTGCTAAATTTCTTGCTGTGATGAATAGGGCATTTATTCAGTATAAATAAAAATCTGAAGAAGTTCTTTTTTGATTTGCTTTTACTTTAAAATATTACAGAAGACTGACAGATTTTTGATGATCCACAAAGGAAAGTAATTTTTACTCTTGACAAAAATGTCAAACTGAAACAATGTTCCATACCTAACCCTTCCTCTTCTGTTCTCACTTCATATTTTCTGGTCATGTGTGGTGGTTTTACTCGGATGGGCAGCCGAGCTCCACCACAACTGCTCTCTCACTCCCCACCTCCTCAAAGAGGAGGGGGAGAAAAGTCAACACACAGAGCTCGAGGTTTGAGATGAGAATGATTTAATTAAAGGGAAAGGGAATGGGGAGAGAAAGTAACAAAAGAAACAACAAGGCCGCGCGGAAGCACAGAGAGAAAGGAAAAATTATTCTCTACTTCCCATCAACAAGCGATGTTCGGCCACGTCCTGGGAAGCAGGGCCTCAAAACGCGTACCGGTTGTTCAGGAGAGAGCGAGAGATCCCTCCCCCACAAGAGCCCCCTTTATTGCTGAGCGTGACATCAGGTGTTATGGCATATCCCTTTGGTCAGTTTAGGTCAGCTGCCCTGGTGATGTCCCCTCCCCATCAATTGCCCACCCCCAGCCTGCTGGCTCCTGGGGCTTGGAGAGAGTCCTGATTCTGTACCAGCACAATGCAGCAATAGACACAACACTGGAGTGATACCAGTGCTGTTCCAGCTACGAGTGCAGCACTGTGTGGGCTGCTGCAGGGAAAGGTGACTCCATCCCAAACAGACCCAACACATCATGCAAGAGTTCAGAGAGCAGAGGTTTCAGAGCTCAAAATTCTCCAAACTTTTGGCAGCTGCAGAGTACAGACAGCATGATACTGCCTGGATGATTAGGACAAGTTGTCTCCAGGTTGTGTAAAGCAGAACAGGGTACAGTCAAGATAAACGTGTTCTTTTTTCCTGACTGAGATAGGGACCTTCTCTGTTTGCATGTCCAGAACCAGGAAAACTAGTGGTGGCCAGGTCCTTGTGCCTGGCAGCTCCTTGCCTACCACAGAAAGCAGCATGTTCTTTCCCTTGTAACAGTTAAATGTAGGTTTTCCTCAACAATTTAAACAGTTCCTCCCCAAAAGTATTTAATATTGGGTTACAGCATAATGCCAGTTGCATTCTGAAACTATTTAAAGCTTTCCAAGGGAGCATGTTGAATTTTAAATAGCTCCTTTGTTAGAGAAGCAGGATATCAAAAAAAGATTTTTTTAAAAATGTACCTGTCACCAGCTGGCAAGTAGTGAGAGCTGTCAGGCTTGCAGCTCTGAATAAAATATTAGATTCAGCTGACTCCTTTTCTAGCCTGCCACATCCTCCAGTTCATACATGGTGCCAGCAGTACTACCATCCTGTACAGAATAAGCCTTTGTCTTGTGTGCTACAGACAAAAAAAAAAATTAACTGGTCTTTCTACCATTTGAAAGACTGGCAAAGCATGTTAGCCTTGCTGTATGCATGGGGGAAGCTTGCTGGGACCATGTGGACAGTATCTGAGAAGAACCAAAATGAGATCCTGGCTCCCAAACTTTGTTCCAGCATTTCTCTGCAGTGATGAAGGTGAGAGCTCTGTTGTCATGGCCACACAAGATGGTGAGATCACATGAAATGGAAGTGTGCTCCTGGCTCAAGAAATTCCTAAAATGTATGTTGCTGGAAGCTAGGAGGCTGTATTCATGGGAAGGATCTCCCTCTTCTTGACCTGCTCATATTCTTTTCTTTAACATCCATCCCAGCCAACTGTTACAGACAACATGGTGAGCTAGACAGGTTTCTTGTGTGGCCTGGGATGGTTATTCAGAGAGTGAATCCACCAGCTTCCTATATACCAGGGAACTCTTACTGAGTTTCATGCTGCCATGCTCAATGTATAGCAGTAAAGTTGTCACCCTGTGTGTGTGGCCCAAAGTGCATAAATGATAGGTGTAAATGTCAAGAGCTTCAGTTTTCAGTCATGGGATGGGGAGAGGAGAAGTTTCTTTTCCCAACGCCTAGAGCCTGTCTGCAGGGTCTGTGCTGCATACTGGTTCCATCCATGGGTACTTCTACACATGGAAGTACACTTGCATTATGTCCACCCACCCTACTGTGGAAGTGTAATTTCCATCACCAGATGTCACTAGAAGTCCATGTGAGCAGGAGGTATATGTTCTGCTCTGTGTCACTGCAACATCCCCTTGTGCTTCATCAAAATCCTTCGTACATAGGGTGTAAGATTTTCTTGTCCTAAACTGTACTCCAAATTCATATTTGGAACAGAAATACTACTAGACAGTGTGATAGTACACTGTATTGAAGAAAGCTGACCAAAATACAGCATATGAACAATCCGTAATGATTTTTGGACAGTAAAGCAGTTGCCAGGTTGCCATGTCATGAATGTATAAAATAAGAATGACATATTTGACTTCAATAATTACTGTTTTTAAACCAAAATAGGAAGCATAGAAGAGGTAAAAATGCTAAATAAATAAATAAATAAAAAGGCATAATGAGTTGGAAAACGTACTGAGAAAATAGTAACCTGTAGTTTACTGTTCAAATGGAAAAAGGCATCTGCCGCAGTCCTGTGTGGGTATGCAAAGGTATTATAGCCCAGAGGTGTCTGCCTGCTCTCAGCCTGCTCATGCTAGTGATGTGCTAGCTTATTACTCTGGGCTTAAGCACCATAGAAGAAATCTAGAGAGAAACAAGAGCTGTAGAAAACAGGACTTCTAAGGACAAATAGAACGGGTGCTGATTAGCCCAAAAGAAGACAAAAGCTGATATTGTTCAAATAAAACACTGCTGTGAAGAGAAAGGGAATAACCTGTTCTATGTATATAGGGCAAGTGACTCATGTAAATTGTGGCAGAGAAGATTTGCGGGTAGGCGTAAGGAAAGACTTTATAATGTTTATAATAATGAAGTACTGTGGGAGATTTCCAGGGACTTCAACACTGGAGGCCTCCAGATCGACCAGCATTTGACAGGATAACACTGGGGCAGGAGACAGAGCAGAAGTGTCTGTAGGCTCATGTGAATCTGAGTATGGCTTTGCAGCTCGACCAGCTGCTCAGAACAGTGGCAATTGCCCAGATTAACTCTGTGCAGACTTTGGCATGGTAGCTCAGGACTTTGCCTCAGGGTTTGGACTATTCAGGTTACTCTGCAAAGGTAATCCTGGAGATAAGAAGTAACCTTTGTGAGCTTCATAGCTGAGGTAAAAACAGATGAATGTTTAAGGGATCATCAGCGTATAGAACATTATTTTATTGAAAACTGTATTATACTATCTACCTCTGTGTTTTTATAAATAAGCTAAAAATCACCATTGACAGCTAATTGGGAACATATGGGAACAGTTAATGCTGTACAGAAGAAACTGAAATCAAAATACCTTCTGTTTCCTATTAATTTACTTTTCATTTAGAAAGTCATCTTAATAGGATATTGTGCATCTTGTTTAGCTAAATGAGATATTCTTCCTCTGGATGGTGAACAAAGAGGAATGTCATGGTTCCTGTTCTGGCCTACTGCAGAAATATTTCAGCTGTGAGCTCTCTCTGTGCCTCTGTTTCCAAGGTGGTCTATAATTTGGTCAGCAGGCTCACGTACACCAGGAATTTGGTGGAGACTCTTCACTAGTAATTCCTAAAGATGAGTTTGGTTCATGACCATCATAAGAACTCATTGGCTTTTATTATTTTCATTCTTCCCAAGTCTTCTGTGAGCTATTGATAAATATTGTGATATCTAGATATCCTAGATATCTAGGAGCTGCTAGAATTTTGTTTGCAAAATAGCCTGATAGAAATCAGGAGGTTGGGAGCAATGGCTTAGGGATGCAGAGGATCAGATTGATGCAATTTCCTACTAGGAATTTAATACTCCAAAGACATTTCCCTGCTAGATTTTAAAATAAGTAGAGCTGGCTTGGCTCTGGCATAGCAACTTCTATTTCAAGACCTGCTGGACTTGCAGTGAGCATGAGAACTAATTTTTCATGGTTTTCCTTAAAAAGCCTGCAGAAAAAAAAACTTGATCCTGCTAATTACTAGAGCCTGGCTAAAAACTTTCTTTTTTTTTTTTTATTTTTTTTCCCACTCCTACCCACTTCCTTTGCCAGGAGTGGGAAAATGGAAGCAGAGCACCTTGAAAAGTTCATATCTTTGAACATACTCCTAGTTTCAAAGTGAAGCTGAAAACCTATTCAGTACATCAAGTTTGCTGATAAACCTTTTGCATTTTTCCTGCTATTGAACTACCTGAAGCAGTTGCGTCCCTTCTTAAACAAGGTGGCTCCAGGGAGTGTTGTTTTGCTTTGCTTTCCCTCCAGTACAGAGGATGACTGTCGGCTACTGAACGTAGATGTGGTTTATGTTTTCCTTAGGAAGCTACTCAGATGAAGTGCTAATCCTGTAGTAATTTGTAACAAGAGGTTTGATTTCTCCTTTTCTTCTCCTTTCAGTGTGCTGTGAATATAGCATGTTACTCTATCAGTGGTGAACAAGGCTGGAAATGTTAAATAGCAAATGTCAAAATGTGTCTTTTTCTTCTCATCACTTCACACAGAAAAAAAAATAAAGAAAAATTATGAAAAAGGAATCCAAACTTTTTCATTTGCTGCTAAGTTGTTTTTCTCTTTTGCAGAGCTAACCTTGAAAATTGTGGGCAGAGAAGGCAACAGTGAATTGCACTGTTATTTTTAGCCGCAGGAGAAAGCGAAGAGTTGTAGTGTTAGTTAGGCAGCAGTACTGCATGTGAATGGATTTGGGGCCTCACAGCACTTCAGTTCACACTGAAAGAATCCAAGTGGAGAAAACATCTTGTCCTTGATAGCTGTGCTGCTTGGTGTATGCTACAGGAAATACAAATACATGTTTCTTTACCTCAGACTGTCAGTCATATTGAAAACAATAGATGGACAAAGTAATAGACCCTGTGGTTACTCCCTCATAATTAAAAAAATATATATATATCCAAAAAACAAAATGTCTCTTTTAAATCTTTCTAAATCATTCTAGCTTTCTTGTAGCACTTTAAATCTCTGGAAATATGTTGTAAATTTATTGTTTATAAAACAAAAGGACTAAAGATGAATCTCAGGAAAAACTGACCTCTTAAATGGAAATACTTTATGAAAAATGATTTTGGAAATCGCTAGAGAAAACAGTTTTTGTTTAGAGGTCTTAGGTATATTATGCCACAAGAACTTGTGCTGCTGTCTACACTGCACAATAAATCCCTGAGCTGATAGCAACCAAGCCATGCAGCTGCATGCACGTTGCACAACCAGGTGCTCCTGATAGGGCAAAGCACTGCATCCCTCCAGATAAACTTTTTTATCTGGACACTGATAATATATTCCTGATGAGGTGTTGTTTAATCCAAGATTAAACATGTCTTTTAATTTATGTTAATATGGAAGCCAGATTGAAGAGAGCTTTTTAAAATGGGTTGTGTTCCTTGCATGGAGAGAGCCTTTCAGCACACATCATGACTTGGATCCAAATAATTCACAGGGTCTTGTTAAGCTTCATGTTGCAGGGTTTACAGTTATTTTCAGCTTTTGTAGATCAATTACCCAAATGATCAGTGAGATAATAACTTTCAGAATATCAAAAATAGATACGATAAAAAAAAAAAAAAGATGTGTACATCTCTCAGTCTAGTTTTCATCTGTGTTGAGGTCTTCTTTTTTCTATACTTTAGAAGAACGTGCTCAGCATTAGGTTTTAAAGCAAGTGCTAAAACTTGAAACTCATTTAACACTATCCAGACAGTTTGCTTTTTTTGGGTTGTTTTCTTTTTAAGTGGACACGGAATTGAAATCTGTTTGTTTTCAAGATTATTTTAAATGCATCTCTGTTACTTATGTGGGGAAAATAATTAAAGCTCCTTCAAAGGAAAAGGCTACTTTTCCTTGACCTTATGTTAAGCTTTTATTTTCATCTTCTCTATTTGGGCAGATAACTAGGTAAAGCATTTGACCTTCAGGTACAGAGATGGGAGCTTGGGCAGTAGGGAGGTCATGCTGAATGCTTTTTGATTTTATTGCTGATATAATGGTAATAAGCAAATACCTCTTCTTGTATGTCCTCTGTATAATTCATCTTGTTTTGTTGTTGTTTTTTTTTCTTGTAATCCATATCTCGTAGGAGTACTCTACTATCAGGGTTACAAAGAGAATTACTCCAGTTCCATTTTGTCTGAAGTAGAAAGACATATAACACTTAAAGATATGTATTATTATTTAAGTGGATATTTTTAGTCTTCAACTGCATACCAAAAATAGCAATTCAAAATTCCTTGAAATGCTGACATGTCCTGAAAATATTGGAAGCCTATCTCACTTGTGTTCTTTGTGGAATATAACTCAACCAAGATTAGTATCTTCACCACACACATATATATATATAAAAAACTTTTAAAAACATATTCAGATGGAGCATTTGTCTTTCCAAAATAGGAAATGCCAGGATTTACATGATACCTGCAAGCTTCATTTGCTTTTTATATGTATACTTTTATCCTTTTGATTAAAAGCCCAATATTAACTTTTGCTTTTGTTGTGGTTTAGAAAAATTTGAGCTAGCAAGGAACACTAGTGAGATGTATTCTCTGCATGAGCCCGCCCCAGGCAAGGATAGGTTTCACACGTGATTACTGACAACAGACAAGTGTTGAAATGCAGGAAGGTGTTTTTATTTTTGAAGTTTGTGGACAGCTTTCTTGTTTCTATAGAAGCTGTGTATTCTCTATAAGCAATTTGTCCCAGACTCTATGCCAAAACCACATCAGCCTCCCTCTGAGGTCCTCCTGCTCTTTGTGGAAGCTGTTTCTTGCTATTTTCCTGGGTAATTTCTGGTTCCTCCCTCCAGCTCCTTCACTTAAGAAGTCAGCACATCTTCCTATTTTTTTTTTCCCCTCCTCCAAGGATCAGAGATCCCAGTGCTACACTTGGCCCTTATCTGTTAGGATGTAAAACTGACCTGCTACTTCTGCCAGAGGCCCCCTCTTATTCAAGTACGGAGATAATCTTAACAGCCACACAGAAGATTAAACCTAAATTTTCCCTTGACTGATTTCCACACTTCCATTAATTGAAACAAAAAATAAAAACAAACAAAAAATACATTTTTATAGATATATACACCAACCCAAAAAGCAACTTGCAGCAACTATCATCTCTGTATCCCACTTGGTTGGTGCTTCACAGTTTCTAGAGAAAAGTGTTTTGAAACCCAGTAAATCTACTTGCTCAAAACAAGGGCTAGAGTTTTGAGGATCACAAAAGAAGAACAACAAAATTGGATCCCAAAGAATTCAAGCCATCAGCTGTTTTTGTTTTATTAACAGCAGCTGAGCTGGGAGGCATAATTAGGGTAATGGATTCTGGCTCCAGCTGTGTCTCACTACAGAACAAAGAGAGTTCAGCAGAGATTTTGTAGCATAATACACTCTTCCCCCTTCTACTTATGAGAATTAACAAAAGATTATTTGATGTGCTGGAGGTCACAATTCAGCTGCAAGTGAACATTGCTACTTTGCAGAGTGCATCCAACATGTATGAGAAGTTGGGAAACCTACCAGCAATGAGTGAAAGCCATTTATGACTCCAACCAAGGGGCAGCCGAGTGCTCACGTGTTCACAGGCTCTATGAAGTACTTCTGACCATGTTGTAGTGCTTTCAAAGGACTCTAAGTAGGATGTAAGTTTTATCCCCTCTACTTTTTGCATGCTTCTGAGATTCAGTTCCCCTGGGTGACTGACAAGTTCCTCTGGGAACTTGTCAGACACCAAGGTGGGGCTTGCAAAGCGTGCTCCCTTTGGATGAAAGGAGCTATAGAAATTGAGGTTTTCTGATGTCCCATGTAGAGAACTGCTAGTGGAATGTCTGCTGCTGCTGTGACCTATTGAGCTTGGAGAAGAATAAAAGTTAAAGCCAGACCTAACTGTGTTCTATCTAACAAGGACCAGCTGAGTCATAGAAAGGAGGGGAAATAAGGTGAAAATTATCTTAGCCTCACCAGGGAGGATGAGAGTATTGAGAGGGAGTGTACAGGTCCTTGGGCCTGGGATTTGTGATGGGGGAGTGTCATGGTTTCAGTTAGGACAGAGTTAATTTTCCTCCTAGTAGCTGGTAGGGTGCTATGT